>JAZHYW010000593.1:0-30055 GCA_037355805.1 Ixodes ricinus | reverse complement strand
GCTCCTCGGCCTCCACAGCCTCTGGAGGACGGGGACGGAATGTGAACAATGCAGATGTCAAGAGTACGCCCCGCACAGAAGACCATTTACAATTGAGGAGTGCCGCGTACATACGCGAAGTGTACCGCGCTTTGCGAGAACCCCCGGACTGGGCATCCTTACCTAGATAAATTGGTCTGTGTAAAACGCTTTTAAATGTAGCCGCGGGGCCTTTTAGAGGTTCCGCGCATTTAACATTTTCATAAGTGCGTGTTTGTGTTTGTGTTATAGCGTTTCAATGTCTCACCAGGCAATAAAGAGAAAAAGTAAGCGCGTGGCCGAGTGGTTACCGCGCTTGACTTTGGTGCGGAGGCCCAGGGTTCGATTCCTGGGGGCTCCGCGAATTTTGTTTATACTTTCAGTTTATTATTCTGGTGAATTCGAGAACAGTATTGTTTATTCTAGGTCAGAAAGTTCTACACGCCGAACCTTCTGGGCCGATTATTCCAGAAGCCCACGCATGTACATAAGAGGCTCCGCGTGGCGAGCCAAAGTCAGTTTCGCCCCAGCGTTCGACTCTGCTCTTTCGCCGACTTCGACGCCCGCGACGCTCTCCTGTTATCTTTTGTTTCCGTCTTTATTTTTGGGCACAAGTTCGCCCGATTAAACGTTTAGTTTACTCAGTTATTCACCGCCTCATCACTTGTCATTCGTGACATTTTGGTGGAGGTGCGGGGTACCGCATGTCCGTGAAGCGCACCCCTCCAAGTTCCCGCAGTACAAGCCCGAACCCAAGCTCCGGAGGACCCGACGAAGACCAGACCGAGATCCGGTTCAGTCGTCGGACCCAAGGCCTACACCCGGAATTTGGACTTCTGCCACCCAGGACCAAGCAGCCAACGAGGCCGACCATGAACGACCAGCAGCCGCAGACCCCGGCCGCTCCTACCTTCATCTACCTGCCCGTCGCACCCCGGACTCCGACGCCCTTCCATGGGGACGCCCACGAAGACATCGAGGACTGGCTGCAGCACTATGAACGTGTGGCCCGTCATAACGGGTGGACACCTGAGCAGTGCCTGCAGAACATCTACTTCTCGCTGGAAGGGACTGCGAGGTACTGGCTGGAGAACCACGAGGCTTCTTTAACTTCGTGGGAGCTGTGCAAGCAAGAACTAAAGAAGACGTTTACCAGCCAGCACCGACGCGAGAGGGCCGAAGATATCCTTCGAACAAGGACCCAAGGCCCGAATGAAAGCATCACCAGCTTCGTCGAGGATGTTTTGCGCCTGGTGACTCGCGCCGACCCTCAAGCCAGCGACGAAAAGAAGCTGCGGATACTAATGCGAGGTGTAAAGGACGACATCTTCGGTGCTCTTGTTCGGAACCCCCGTCGACTGTCGAAGATTTCGTCACGGAGGCGACGAACATGGAACGTGCCCTCCTCGCAAGAGCCAGCCACTACCATCGGCACTCGAGCGTAGCTGCTGCTTCCGCATCGGGCTACGACATCAGTCCAAGCATCCCCGGCCTTCGCGACATCATCCGTGACGTCGTCCGGGAGGAGCTTAAGAAGCTCCTGCCGACCGCTGAACGCCCGGCCTCAATCTCCATTGCCGAGGTGGTCCGAGACGAGGTTCAGCGAGCGATCCAACCAGATGTCCCTGTCACCGTGGCCGCACCCGAAGGACCGACGCTGACCTATGCCGCCATGGCCCGACGACCGCCGCAAGCTCACCGCCAGGTCACGGCACCACCCCGACGTGAACCTCCAGCGCCGCAGTATTCCCGACGCCAGGAAGATCGGGCGCACGGCCACCCGGAACCAGCAGCGCCACGAAAGACCGACGTGTGGAGGACGGCCGATCGACGCCCGTTGTGCTATCACTGCGGTGAAGCCGGCCACATTTACCGTCGATGCCCCTACCGACAACTGGGGCTGCGCGGGTTCCACCCGAACGACCCGCGCCCACGGTACGACGAACGGCCTCGCGACATCGAGGAGTACCTACGACGTTCGCCATCTTCTACGCCGCCTCTCCGCCGTGAGTCCCGCTCACCGTCGCCCAGACGTTCAGCGTCTCCAGCGCCACGACCCCGCCGAGAGAGCCTGTCTCCCCTGCGTCGCCGGGAAAACTAAGTGCGGCAACGCCTGGAGGTGGCGTTGCCGAAGACGACCGAAGCAAAGAGCCTCCAAGAACGACGGAGCGCTCCCACTCTTCCGACGCTACGCATCGCAATGACGCCCCTGCAACGGTGTCCAACAACCTAAACGTCGTCATCGACGGCCACGACGCATCAGCACTCGTGGACACCGGAGCAGACTACTCAGTCTTGAGTGGGAGGCTCTCTCGCCGCCTACGAAAAGTGACAACGCCGTGGGAAGGCCCCCAGATACGAACCGCCGGTGGGCACCTCATCACACCAGTCGGGAGATGCACTGCCCGCGTCGAGATCCACGGTGAGACCTGCGCTGTGAAGTTCGTCGTTCTGCAAGACTGTGCGAGGGACGTTATCCTGGGAATGGACTTTCTCTGCGAGTATGGCGCCGTCATCGACCTCGGAGCAAACCGGTTGACGCTACGAAAACCTGTTTCACCACAGGAGGAACCCCAAGCTACTTCATCCGCGGTCCGAGTCCTCGAAAGCCACGTGAACTTACCGCCGCGGTCGAGTATTTTCGTGCCCGTCGGGGTCACCGAAGCTTTCTGCGGCGAGGTTCTGCTCGAGGAAGCCTCCAGTTGCTTCTAGGAAGAGGAATCGGCGTCGCAAGAGGAGTGGTTGAACTCCAGGATGGGCGCACCATGGTCCTCGTGACGAACTTCCGACAAGAAACGCAACACCTCACGAAAGGTGCCGCTGTGGGCCACGTCGAGGAACTTCGAAACTCCGCCGCAATCGCCGTGATCGCTGACGAATCATCGCCACCTCAGCAAGACATTGCGCCGCCAGCGCAGCTCGACATCGACCCGAAGCTTCCAGGCCCGAAACGACGACAGCTGATTGACCTCCTCGCCGAATACAGCGACTGCTTCGCGAAGTCGTCGAAGGTGCGCCAAACCGCCGTTGCGAAGCATCGCATCATTACCGAGGACGACGCGCTCCCTGTGCACCGATCGCCGTACAGAGTCTCCGTAAAAGAAAGGAGGTCATTCAAGAGCAAGTGCAAGAAATGCTGAACGACGACATCATCCAGCCTTCAAGCAGTCCGTGGGCCTCTCCAGTCGTGCTTGTCAAGAAGAAGGACGGAACGCTTAGGTTCTGCGTGGACTACCGACAGCTGAACGCGGTAACCAAGAAAGACGTATATCCACTCCCCCGCATCGATGACACACTAGACCGGTTGCGCCACTCCCGGTACTTTTCATCCATGGATCTGAAGAGCGGTTACTGGCAGATCGAAGTCGACGAACGGGACCGAGAGAAGACAGCTTTCGTCACGCCGGATGGACTGTACGAGTTCAAGGTGATGCCTTTCGGACTATGCACGGCGCCAGCAACTTTCCAGCGTGTCATGGACACCGTACTGGCAGGACTGAAGTGGCAGAGCTGTCTTGTCTACCTTGACGACGTCGTTGTGTTTTCAAGTGACTTCGACGAGCACTTGCGGCGACTCCGAGCTGTACTCCAAGCCATACAGACCGCACGACTCACCCTTAAGCCGTCCAAGTGCCGGTTCGCCTATGACGAACTGAAGTTCCTAGGCCACGTGGTTAGTAATGACGGCGTCCGCCCAGACCCCGAGAAGACTCGCGCCGTTGCGGCATTTCCAGCGCCTTCAGACAAGAAGGCCGTGCGAAGATTCCTAGGACTTTGTGCCTACTATCGACGCTTCGTTCGGGATTTCGCAAGAATTTCCGCACCGCTCACAAAACTTACGAAGGACGCCGAGAAGTTTGAATGGGCCGAGGAGCAACAGCACGCATTCGACGAGCTGAAGCAACGACTCCAGACTCCTCCTGTTCTTGGACACTTCGATCAAGATGCGGAAACCGAGATTCATACGGACGCAAGTAACGAAGGCCTTGGCGCGGTACTGGTTCAAGTGCAAGAAGGCACCGAGCGAGTCATCGCCTACGCCAGTCGGACACTGTCCAGGGCGGAAAGAAATTACTCCACGACTGAAAAAGAATGCCTGGCGGTCGTCTGGGCCATCACGAAGTTTCGCCCGTACTTATACGGGAGCCCTTTCCGCGTTGTCACGGACCACCACTCGCTCTGCTGGCTTGCGAACCTAAAGGACCCTTCAGGACGTCTCGCTCGATGGAGCCTCCGACTGCAGGAGTTCAACATGACTGTGGTCTACAAGTCAGGCCGCAAGCACAGCGACGCCGATTGCCTGTCCAGAGCCCCTGTCGAGACATCCTCCGGTAGCAGCGACGACGATGACGACGAGTGCTTCCTAGGCGCGGTGAACACCGACGACATGGCGCGACGTCAAAGAAGCGATCCTGAGTTGCGCGCCCTAATCGAGCACCTCGAAGGACGAGGGGGTACTACCCCCCGTGTCTTCTTGAGGGCCCTGCCGACCTTCGTCCTCCGACAAGGTGTGCTTTACAAGGAGAACTTCGGAGACAACAGCTCGCCATGGCTGCTGGTAATCCCTGCCGACCTTAGAGAGGAGATATTCCAAGCCTGTCACGACGACCCAACGGCTGGGCACCTTGGCTACAGCAGGACGCTCGCCAGGATTCGAGAAAAGTATTACTGGCCGAGGCTACCGAAGACCGTTCACCTCTACATTCGATCATGCCACGAGTGTCAACGACGAAAAAAACCGCCGACGAAGCCGTCAGGACTTCTGCATCCGATTGCTCCCCCGTCCAGACCGTTCCAGCAGATCGGAATGGATTTACTTGGCCCTTTCCCACCGTCAACGTCGGGAAACCGCTGGATAATCGTCGCCACAGATTATCTTACACGGTACGCCGAGACGAAAGCCCTTCCATCAGGTACGGCTGTGGAAGTCGCCAAGTTTTTCATCGAGTCCATTGTCCTCCGGCACGGCGCCCCCGAAGTCCTCATTACCGACCGTGGATCATCGTTCATGGCCCAGCTGACGCAAGAGATCCTTCGTCTCAGTGGCACCGGCCACCGTCGAACCACTGCGTACCATCCGCAGACAAATGGACTAACAGAAAGGCTGAACAAAACCATCGCCGACATGATCTCAATGTATGTCGACGTAGAGCATAAGACTTGGGACGAGGTGTTACCCTACGTCACATTTGCTTACAACACGGCGGTGCAAGAGACAACAGGAGTAACACCGTTTCAGCTGGTGCATGGCAGAAAAGTGTCGACCATGCTCGACGCAATGCTACCCCACGAGCCAGCTGACGATGGGATACCCGACGCCCAGGTGGTTGCTCAACGAGCCGAAGAAGTCCGCCAGCTCGCCCGACTCCGAATTCAAGACCAACAACGTGTCGACGCTGCCCGGTACAACCTTCGCCGGATCGACGTTCGCTTCAAGCCCGGAGACCGTGTGTGGGTTTGGACCCCTATACGACGACGCGGTCTAAGCGAGAAACTCCTGAAGCGCTACTTCGGACCCTACAAAGTGCTTCGCCGACTTGGCGATCTGAACTACGAGGTGATGCCCGACGGAACACGGACTTCATCACGCCGCCCTCCACGACCGGAAGTCGTTCACGTCGTGCGCCTCAAGCCGTACTACGCGCGATAAGACTGTGAACTGTGATCTCGTGCAACGCTTGATAGGATTGTGTTTCGCCAGCTTCCGTATTTTCTCATTCTTTTGTTTGTCTTGCTCTGTTCTGTTGCCTTTCACGTGGCATCGAGACGATGCCTTTTTAAAGGGGGAGTAATGCCACGCGCGTCGGCGAGCAAGCGCGTGCGTGGCCGAGTGGTTACCGCGCTTGACTTTCGTGCGGAGGCCCAGGGTTCGATTCCTGGGGGCTCCGCGAATTTTGTTTATACTTTCAGTTTATTATTCTGGTGAATTCGAGAACAGTATTGTTTATTCTAGGTCAGAAAGTTCTACGCGTCGAACCTTCTGCGCCGATTATTCCAGAAGCCCACGCATGTACATAAGAGGCTCCGCGTGGCGAGCCAAAGTCAGTTTCGCCCCAGCGTTCGACTCTGCTCTTTCGCCGACTTCGACGCCCGCGACGCTCTCCTGTTATCTTTTGTTTCCGTCTTTATTTTTGGGCACAAGTTCGCCCCGATTAAACGTTTAGTTTACTCAGTTATTCACCGCCTCATCACTTGTCATTCGTGACAGTATCGCTCTAATCTCCTCTACCTCATTGGTATGCTTCGACCATTTCCGCAGACACGGTTATGACCAATGTGACGTGAAGAAAGCATGCCTCAGAGTCTGCAAACTGTCTTTTGTATGATGAATCAGCCGCGTTACCGCGGTATAGCATTCTCCTAAGCTCGTGGGGAGAACAAGCTCTCCGGTGTCCTTTCTCGCACCTCCGCCGCCAATCTACTTAAGGCGGCGGTCCCACGGCCCCAACCATAATACCGGTGGCAGCTGTGCTAACGCTCCTGTTTGCGATGCAAATGTCGCGTCTTTGCGCGTGTTACGTATTTCGTTCTTATTGCAAATAAATTGCCAATTCATCATTACTCTTTTAGTGCAAAATATGATACGCATGCTTTAAAACTTAACGCACAATAAGAAAACAAAAAGTGCAAGTTTTGATATTTTCAAAGACATACCTCTATGCATTCCAAGTTTCTAGACTTGTAATGCATCCAAGACGCGTTCTTATTTTTTTTATTAAAAGATGAAGGACTCGTCTAGTTCCCTGTATACGTGTTTTTCTGAATTAGCACACTCACATTTTTTAATATTTATTCAAAAAGAGCCTTTTTTATGCAATTTTGAAGTCTCGTAACTCAGTGTCACATCATAACGCAGCAACGACATTTAAGGGCATGCTCCTGGTAAATATAGGAACTCCGCATACAAAATATTAGAAGTGCAACGCCACCCGTTTTTTTGTAAACACAACTTGATTGTGATAAAATTTTAAAGAATTCCCTTAACGCGTTCTTGGTTTTCTCAGACAGCGTTCTGGCATCTGATCTAATTTTTTTTTAATTGTATGCTAGAGGAACTGAGCTGGTTCACCTGAAGCGTGATTTTTTGTATTCATATTCAGATTTGTTTAAAATAATTTTAAATCATGGGACTATTTTGAAGCTCGACTCTGTACGCAAGAAACCGGTTTCAAAGAAGAGGACAGCTATTTAAATAACGATTCTTTAATTAGAGCTTTTATCGTTCTAATTAAAATCACTGCCTATGATTGTAATTATTTTAAAGCATACTAATTGTCCTAAATAATAAAAATAACCTATGTTGTAGCAGACGACGCGCACTTGCGCCATCTTTTGAAAGGTGGCTGAAATTCGAGGTTGAGAAGTTCAGGCAAAGTGGCGCTGATTCTGTCCCTGACGCAGAGGATTCTTTTATCAAATATTTCCTCGCGCTACTTCCTCGTTCTTGCAGTGAGTCAGTTAATCTTGCAAGAAAAAAAAAGAAAGAAAACGAGAAGCGCGTCACAAGGGTCGCGAGCAAGTTCTCGAAAACACCTAGTGCCCATAAATAAGCTATTCAATGCTGCCCGCCATGTTCCGACACCACGAAAGGTGCAAATATTCAACTCCATCTGATGATGACGACGAAGGGGAATTTCTTTCCCTTCACTCCAAGATTTTTAACAAACAATTTTTTTAAGGTTCCAGCTTTCCAACCGCGCTGGTTCTGTTTTGTTCGCCATCGTGGAGAGATTTGAGATTTTCAGTTTTCATGTTACTCTACTCATAGACAACTTACAGAGAGCGTTATGTGCAAACCGCAGTGACTGGTACGGAAACAAACAGCCAGTCATCGTGACTCAAATCTGAGGCTCAGGAAAAGGGTCTAATAAACCCCTTTTCCATGAAGTGCTCTATCAAAAGCGTTGCACATGTGCGAAACCCTCACTAAATCGTCTTTCTTTGGATTAATTTTTATTACATTTATTCAAATAAGAACAGTGTAAAACGATCAACTTTCATGGTGTTGGTTTAACAATGCAACGACTCCAAGCTTCCACTTTGCGCTTTACACCAACCACGACCCTTGTCCTTTGCAACTAGTTATAAGCAGCCAGGTCCGACTTGCTAGAAACAGCGTCTCAGCTGAGACTGTGGGAAAGAAAGCAATGCCAAAGCCAGCGCTCGAGCTGAGCGGGACTCAAGCCGCGTCTCAAGACAGTCGCGTCTCAGCAGAGACGCTGTTCTAGCAAGCCGGCCCAGGATCACAACTCGTGAAGTTTCCTCGCGCTTCTCTTTCGTTTTGCGGAGTCCCCGCAATGAGTGATGCGAAATAAAATCAAGCGAGTTGCTCAGTGCTGCCCTGCCATGTTCTTCCATGACAGGGCTAGAGAGCGGTTTCCTTGTGGCCTTCACTCTCGCCAAGGAGCAATGGGACTTCTTTAGCCGCGTAGGGGTGCGACCACACAACCATGCCCAACGCTGCCTGAGCCATCCTGAACAACTGTTCCCCGACCACTGCGATTAAAAATGTGTGCAATTAAACTTGCTTGAAATAACTGTAGTGAGCCGATTGAAATAAGTTTCGGCTTACAATAATACAATGCTTGTCTATACAAATTTGTTTCTTAAGGAGACGAAGAGAAAGACGTGTTCCGCATAAGTCCCTGAAGGCAGCCGGCCTCACAACCTGTAGGTCTAATTACTCTATAAACTTATCCAACTCAACCCCGGAGCAAAGAGGACAACACGGTGAGGAGGACGTGACTCTCAGAAGGAATTAAAGCGCTGTAGGATCGGTAGGGTTACAGCGACCCATCCAAGCTGCCGCCGCAGGGAACAACTATACTCCCGGTGCAAAGGCCGTAAGAGATCGCGCCTGTTCACTCTAGCCCGGCCATTGCTCTTCAAACTGCTGAACGAGGCAATGTCCACTCACACAGGGACGTTTGCTTATGTTTTCCTACGTTGCGTTATAACTAGGTCTGGGCACTTGATCTAATAACCTACCGATGAATCAATTAATGATTTAATCGCGATTAAATTTTTAACCAGTTAATCCGTTAAATTTTGGCAAAGGAAAAATTAAAAATTTAACGCTTTCACCACGCACGTGTACGAGTACACCTGTATGAAAGCAAACTTTAGGTGAAATTTTGACCTAAAGTAAACTGTAGGGGCGAGATGTGTGACTCGAAAGAAGTGGAGAAGGTTATATGTGCCCCCAGCCACTTCAACGCCATGCGATTGTCCGTTTAGCGCAGCTGAACCTATAGGCCTATTACTAAATTACGCAACCATCAAGGAGAATGCAGGGAATGGTGTTCCACGCGCCGCACGTGCTGGCGTCTGCAGCAGTAACTGTCCCAACGTTGAACTGTCCTAAAGAAAAGGCCTAAAACAAATGGCATCTTGCACGCGCGTTCGTCAACGCTTTAGTTTGGTTATTTACTTCGAATCTTTTATACGGGGAAGGCGTGCGCGTGTGGCCCGTGGAACACCAATCCCAGCATTCTCCTTCATGCTTGGGTAATATAGCAATAGGTCCATTGATTAATTATTCGATTAAAATTGACGCCCAGTCCTAGTTATCACTTAGTCCGCAGGACATCTGTGCTTCATATGTCGCATGCAAATCTACTCTTTGAACTGGATTCCATGCCTCATTCGAACCACGAATGTCCCGTAAACTTTCAACTTTGCACGTGTTCTCGCGCAAACGAAACCATAAATGAAGCCACGCGCCCGCGCCAGTAACGGAGTATACATCTTTCCATAAAAGCGTACGAGGGCGCGTTCATTGCTGTGTTTGTGCCATTTGCTTCCAAGGGCCGCTCGAGACACAGGTCTCGTGCACTGGCGCATTTGACGCTACTTGCAAGACAAACGCAAACACATCGAGGGGCTTCATGCCTCTGGCCACCGCGCAAGACACGTGCCACGGGAGGGTGCTCCGCCACCATTCGTTTCAAGGAAGGGCCGCTCATTTCAGTGCTGCGCATCCATTTGCTTCCAAGGGTCTCTCGAGACACGGGCCTCGCGCTCTGTTGTGTTTTACGCTACTTGGAAAACAAACGCAAACACATCCAGGGGCTTTAGGCAGATGTAAATCCTCTTGATAAAGGCGTTTTTATTTTTGTGATCAAATATCGCCAATCATTGGAGTGAAAACACACCAGACACGTGCCACGAGCGGCCATTCGACTCCTTCTTCTTTCTGTCAAACGTCTTTATTTACAGACCAAATGAATGAGCGCCCTATGCGCTCTGCTGTATGGTCTTTTATCTCGTCGTCTTATGTGTCCCTGGTGTTACCAGGGGCAGAGAGACGTCGGGCGGCGGCGATGATTGGCTCGTAGTGCTTGAGCAGCCTGGAGCCGAGTGGGGGCGCCTGCGGGTCCTCTAAATATCGGAGGATCGCCTGGAATGCCGCCAGGACACGACCAGGGTCAGGAGCGGATGGGGGTTGAGCCACTCAGTAAGAGTGGAGGGGGAGGTGAGAGGGTTGAGAGCGCGCGAACGCGGGCTGTTGAGTGGAGCGGGCAGTCCCACAAAAGATGGGGGAGACTAGCAGGAATGTGGCAGTGGGTACACTGAGGGTTGATGTGGACCTGGGGATACATCTTTGCAAGCAGGGAGGGAGCGAGGAGCGCTCCTGACCTGGCTTGCTGTAGAAGGGAGGTCTCGTGGCGAGTGAGAGGAAGGTGGGAAAGAGAGGGGAAGTCAAGGGGGTTAGCCTGAGTAGTCAGATAATGACGCCGTTGGCTGGCGTGCTCCTGCCGGGCTTCGTGTGAATCGTGAAAGGAGCCAGGTGTGAGCTCCGGTGGCGTAGGAAAAGTAGGGGCCCCGGCTCGCGCGGAGAGAAGTTTAGCGCGCGCAAGTCGGTGAGCCCTTTCATTGCCGGGTATGCCGCTGTGGGCGGGCACCCAGTCGATGAGGGGATGGTGGCCGGCTGTCCGGATAGAAATGGCTGCCCGATGAATCTGAATAGCGATGGCAGATGATGGAGATGAGTGGCGGAGAGCACGGATGGCTTCCTGAGAATCTGTATATATTACGATTCTGGAGGAGGGTACCAGGGTGAAAGTGTTAACGGAGGTTAAGCAGTGCAGTATAGCACAAAGTTCAGCGTGACTAGAGGAGCAGGGGGTCATGAAAACTTGTGTACCGCGTCGATGACCGTCGACATCGCACCATGCCGTGCTGAAGATTGGCGTGGAGTTATTGTCCACAGCCGCGTCCGCGTAGAAAACTAGAGCCGATGAAGAGCGAACAAGGAGAGAGTGGAGATGTCGGCGAGCAAAGTCGCTGCGGCGGGCTTGCGCTTTTTCACCCATGTTCCGAGGGAGGGGACGGGGTGCCGTGAGAGGGCAGAGCTCCCATGGCGGGGGTGGGGTGGGTAAAGGTAGGAGGTGGTCGATGTTGTAACCTAGCTTACGCAGTGTGAAGCGCCCCGCTAGAGTGGCTCGGAGTCGAGTTTCTTGAGTTGCGATCTGGGTGGAGGCCAGGTCGTCAAGGCTGTTCATCTGGCTGCAGCTGGTGAGTGCATCGATTCGCGTGTATCTCGGAAGGCCGGTGACAATTCGTTGCAGTTCCCGATTAATTATTTCGAGCCGGAGTTGTTGGGTGCGGGTAAGGTGGTAGTACGGGTAGCCGTACATAATGCGGGACACCACGAAGGCCCTAGCAAAGATACGGAGATCATGTTCGTGCACCCCGCGGGAGCGGTGGGCTACCCTGTATAACAGGTGGTTCAGCTGTTTCGAGGTGCTGATGGTACGCTGAAACCAAGTCGCCGCCCGGCTGTCTTGGTCGAGGTGAAAACCAAGAATCCGGATGCTCGTGCGGCGTGAGATGGGAGTACCTGCGAGCGTGAGCTGAATGCACTGTTTTTCTGCTTCTTTTGCTGGTGTGCGACGACCGCCATGAATAACGACGAACTCCGTCTTGTCGGGAGCGGGAGCGAGGCCAACAGACTGGATGTAGTCGTGAATGATGTCGAGCCCAGCTTGAATGGCATCCTGTTGGTAACCGGGTGAGCCAGAGTGGGTCCACAACGTAATATCGTCGGCGTAGATCGCATGTTCGAGGTTAGGCACCTCACTAAGGCGGGGAGGAAGGCCAGCAAGGACGATATTGAAAAGTACTGGAGAAAGAACGGACCCTTGTGGAACGCCCACTCGGTTTGTATGGGTGATTCCGTGGGATGTGCCGACGTGAACAGTGAAAGTGCGATCTTCGAGGAACGCCGCGATGAAGTTGTATGCCCGACCGGTGATGCCTAGCTGTTGTGCCATTGAGAGGACGGAGGAGTGCGGGACGCTGTCAAACGCCTTGCGCACGTCGACCCCTGCCACAATACGAAGATGCGGTGATGATGTAGATAGCGTATCGTGCTGGAGGCGGCTCATGACGTCCTGAGTGGAGAGTCCAGGGCGGAACCCGTATTGCGATGGGCTGAGCAGCTGGTTGGACTCAAGCCACCACTGCAGACGGGCGTTCAGCATGCTCTCAACCGTTTTGCAGAGACATGATGTGAGGGATACTGGACGTAGATTTGTGAGAGACGTAGGTGGTTTGCCGGGCTTCGGAATAGGACATACCGTCGAGTGACGCCACTCGGAAGGGACGCACCCAGAATCCCACACCAGGTTGATCTCCGTCAGTACGGTCTCTTTTAGGGCGGTGGGAAGGTTGCGAAGTTGCCCGACGGTGATGTTGTCAGGGCCTGGTGCACTGCGTGTGTTTGCCCTATCCAGGGCGGCCTCGAGTTCGTGGAGGGTGAACGGGGAATCCAAGCCGATGGGCTCGGGAACAGGGTGAATACGAGTGTAGCACCCAGGGTCATGCCGAGATGGTTGTGGAAAAAAGACATCAGACGCTCTTTCCGCTAGCTCCTCGAAAGAAACACCTTCGCGGAGGGCAACGGCAGCGGCAGGTTGTCTAGGTTTGCGGTCTCCAAGGAGAAAGCGCAGAAGCCTCCATACTTTGGAGAGATGGGTATTACCGGAAACGGAGCTGCACATGGAGGTCCAGCGGTCAGAAGCCAGTTCCGATGTGTAGCTCGAGATGGTGTCTTGCACCTGGCGCAAAACCCTGAGGAGCCGACGTGGTCTACCAGATCGGCGGTAGCGAGCCAACAGGCGTATGCGGCGGTTCCAAAGGGTGAGTAAATGTGCATCAGGTGCCGGAGCGTCCTCGGGAACGGTTAGGCGTTTGGTGGCGGCCTTGTGGGCACACTGGATGGCTTGTATAATGTCTGAGAAACCGGTGACGTCCATGACAGAAATAAGGGCTGCCCGAAACTTGTCCCACTTGGTGATAAAGGTGTCCCGACGGGTGTTGTGGTGAGATGAAGTTGGAGATGGGAAGTGATAATGTAAAGTGATGGGAAGGTGATCGCTGCCGAGGTGATCGCTGGTGACCTGCCACTTCCAGCGTTGAGGGAAGCGAGCCCAGGTCAGGTCGGGGCAAGTGTCTTGTTGCCGGGAGGTTTGGCCGATACGTGTAGGTGTGTCTGGGGTATTCAGGAGGGAAAGTTTGAGTTCGGTGAGGTCCGCAAGGAGCCGTGTACCGCGAGGAAGGTCAACATCGTAACCCCAGGCCGTATGTTTTGCGTTGAAATCACCGCATACTATAATGTCGTCCTTGGGGTAAAGACGAGAAAAGTGTTTGATGAAGGCGACATTTAGCGGCTGCCTTGTGCGACGATTTAGCGACGTGTCGGGGGTCACGTACACAGAGAAAAGAAGAACAGGTCGGCGAGGAGGGAGGAGCAGTCGGCAACCCGTGACGCTGGTGATGATGGAGCACCACTGTGATGTGTCGAGGGGAGTGAATGGGACTGAGCGATGGACATACAGTGCGGCGCGGATACGAGGCAAGGAGGCACTAGTCTCGGCGTCCGGAGCAAGTCCGTCGTACTGTGGCAAAGCCGGAAGTGGGCCGTTGAGTTCTTGTATAGCGAAGGCAGCGGGTGTGTCAGATGGAGAATGAAGATGAAATTTTTCGATAAGGTCTGCTTTTTTGCGTCGGAGCGAGCGACAGTTCCATTGAACAATTGTGGGTGCGCTAGTCATGTTTAGGCGTGAATTGCGCGGGAGGGCCGAATGGAATGATGCCCTGCATCATGAGACGCTCAATGACTGCACGGGTGCAGGTATCCACCAAAGTAGAGATTGACTGCTGCATGGCAGCAAGCTGTTGCAAGGCAGCTTGCGTTTGTTTTGTGAGAAGGGCCATTTGTTGGTACATGGCCGTTAAGTCGTCTGCTGCCGGAATTGGGGCGGGCGTCTCGCGAGCGGTGTTGACAGCCTTCACGGCTTCTGCAAAGGATGTGCGAGGCGGTTCCGATGTAGGGAGCTGCGTGTGGGTGACAAAGGCGCTGAGGGCCGGCACATGGGGTTTAGCGGCGAGAATCGGGCGGGAGTCCGTCTTGGGCTTAGTAGTTGTCGATGAGGCTATTGGGACCGTTGGCGCAACTGGCGGCATAGCTGGAAGTGTGAGGGTTGGAGTCGGGGGCACCGGTGGTGGTGGTGACGGCTGCTCCTCCGGGAATGAGGAAGGTGGCGGACGACGCTGTGGAGCCCCGCGGTCTCGTTGAGCCATCATGCGTTGAATTTCTTTTCTTTTTGGGCAGGAGCGGGCCGTGGCGAGATGGGTTCCGCCGCAGTTCCGGCACTTGGGTTGGGCAGACGAGCACTGGTCTGTGCCGTGCTTTGGTGCGCCGCACGTGGCACAGCGGGCTTTGTCACTGTTAGGGCATTGCGTACTGCGGTGCCCGATGCAATGGCAGGTGTCACATACATGAGTTTGTCGATGGAAAGGATATACACGCACCGTGAATGAGCCCAGGCCCACGCGGAACGGGAGGCTGGTGCCCTCGAACGTGATTAACGCCGACCCAGAGGTGCCGAGAGGTCGTGCCTGGAGGATGGTACATTTCCGACAATGAAGATGCTGCAGGAGCTGCGCGGAATCCATACCACCAGCGTTTTTGATAAAGCCGCGAGTCTGGCCGCGTCGAATAGCCTCGTAGGCTTGGACGGGGACTTGTTTCTTGTCGATCGGTATGTATGTTATCTTGAGTAAAGCGTCACGCACTTGAGAAGAGGTGGCATCGACCGCGAGTTGGTTACTGCGGTCGAGGTACCGTACTTGGTAACGGGGTTGTAATGATGGGTGAGATTGGAGGCCCGTTTGTGTAGCGATGGCGGAGTCAATGGTGAGGAAAGGTGCGTCCATGATCCGACATGGTTGGGTTGGTCGTAATATGACGGTGTGGAGAAACTCGCTTTGGGGCGAAACGGCGTGAGGCATCCCGGACTGGGCCGTCTTACGGCGGCGAGACACGGTATGCCAACCATCCTCTAGAGCGGACGAGGCATCATTGGAGTGAAATGGACGGCACGCGGGTGTGGCGGTGAACTTGACGGTGGAGGAGCCGAGGTGCGTGCTGCGAGCACGTTTAGTTCCATCGGCGGCGTAGCGGATGTGGTACGTGCTGCCGAGAGGGGGAACTCACCCGTGGGATCATCATCACCAAGGATAGAGAACGGATTCCGAGTAGTGATCGCAGTTTGCCTCGACGCGGCACTGAGTGATGCGTGAGGCAGTGAGATGCCTGCGTGAGCGGCAGCAACGGCGGTGGGTGATGCGCTCGGGTGTAGGGTTAGCGAGGCGGTTGCAGCCGGCGTAGGCGCCTCAGTGGGCTGAGAATCCATATCATCAGGTAGAGGGAGGTCCTGAGGGGTTCCGACGGTGCCGAGGGTCGTCATGATGTCCTTACGGAAGTGTGAGCCGAAGCTCAGGCGTAAGGAGAGCGAAAAATGCCAAAAATTGAAGGAGCTGAATCGAGACCGGTAGGAAGAGATGACGTCTTCTTCTTCCTCCCCATTCGCTCCAAAGCGCCGCTCAATTCAGCGCTGCGCCGCCATTACCTTCCAAGGGCCGCACCAGACACGGGCCTTGTGCACTGGCGCATTTGACACTACTTGCAAGACAAACGTAAACAGATTGAGCGGCTTTAGTAGTGTGAACATAGCATTAGCTAGAATACACGGATGTCCACCTGCTTCGATCGTGATCACGATCATGAGCAGATTAGGGAGCGGCTTGCACGAGAAGCTGGCGCGAGAGGCACTCCGGCGCCTCGTCACTTCGTCACAAAAATGCGTCCCAATTCGACACGCTCGCGCGTCGAATTGCGAAACGCGCGATAATTAATATCAACGTCATCAAAAGTTTCAAATACAAATAATTCACATCGACATCATTGAGATCACATTCATTAACATACAATGCCAGCGTTACTGTAAAATTCTCCATTTCTGTTGCATTCAAACAGAAAATATATGTATATAAAGATACATGTAAGACGCTGGTATATTTTTTTCAACGTCAAATTATCAATAGACTTAATTAATATTGAAAAAAAATATCAAAAGCACTATAAAAAGCACTTAAAAATCTGCTACCCACTCGCCTAACAAATTTTAAGTTTAGGTTACTGGGGCTAAAAAATAAACTTTTATTCTTTTCTTGAACATGCATAATCTTCGACCTCGGCGTACTATTTCAACAATATTGAGGTGGTTATTTATAAGGTCAGATAATTGGTAATCAAGTTTAATCAAACTACCATCCAAATGATGAGTTATATTGAGCGCCCTTCTGAACACCCGTCTTGAAAAAAAAATCTGCTATTGCTTGTTTTATCATAGATCAAAATGCACAAACACGCATACTAAAAGCGCAAGGCCATGGTGCATGGTTTGCGCTTGATTGCTTTGACCGGGGACAAAAAACGCGCTATAAGACGTTGAGCTCCGTGACATAGTGTTTTCTGACTCTGCTTGATTGGCCTCATTTACCTGTTATGTCGGCTGCGCTCTGACTTACAGCAAAATGAATTTAAACGTTTATGTCGTGCAAAAGCTCTCTCATTCACGAAATGCTGACAAGGCATGTCTTATATATGTTCTTTAAGGTTTGATAACATTCTTCACTGATTGATTGACTATATTTTTAATTCTTGAATAGTTAAAACGATAGCTCCTGGCTTGTGAGCCTCTAACGAAATCGCTTTGCCAACCCTGCAGCGCGGAACAAAGCCAGTATCAAAGAACAAATTTTGCCCAGCTAGGCACTCTCGATCGGGTCGATGAGCTAGCTGGGCTCCGCTTCTGTGCGAACTGGGCACTGCTATACTTCGTTTCACCTTGATGGTCTAGTACCGCAGCGAGTGCTACAAGCGCGAGCTCAGTAGCGTTGGCAGCTGCCCTTGGCATGCACGAGCGCTCGTGCAGCGAGACTGCTCCAGAGCAAGGCACGCTCGCGCTCTGTAGCATCAGCCTGCGGTACTAGACCATGCAAGGTGAAACAGAGTATAGCACCACTGGCACGTTTGCTGGCATTTGTGTCAGCGGGAGCACGCGCTGAGCGCTGAACGTGCACGGGCGTGCAGCAGAAAGGAGGAAATTAAGAGCAGAGGAGGAACATCACTGTCACGAGCTTGTTTTCTGGCCACATGGATGAGTGCCGCCATCTAGTGGTTGAACTAATGGCTTGTTCAAGATGGCCGCCGTGGGACCGCCGCCTTAAGGTGGGACTATACTTCGTTTCAGCTTGGGTCCAGACGCAGCCGATGCTACAAGCGCGAGCATGTGGCCCTGAACAGTGCTTGCACTGCACGAGCGCGCGTGCTTGGCGGGGACGCTGAAAGCCCCGAGCTCGCGCTTGTAGCATCGGCTGCGTCTGGACTGAAGCTGAAAAGAAGTATAGAAGCTCTGCCTTAAGTGTGAGCTTTCTGCCCTTGCTAACGCAAGTGTGAACACGCACGCACGCGCAATCAAATCACTGCGCAAGCCAGCGAGCTCAGGCTTAAGGCGGAGCTTGTAGACTCTTCCTAAAGGGATATTGAACCAAACAATTCAGTGTCCATAATAAGTGGCGCACGTTCTTTCCCGAGCCAGCAGCCGCCAGTGTGCGCGAGCACACACAACGATATTGACGTCATAGTTCCCCATTAGCGCTTAACATGAGAGTGAAATGTATGGGCTCCAGAGAAAAGGAGAATAAAGACAAGCTCTTCATCCCCACCAGTGAAAGCTACGTGCTTCTTAGATAAATTGATCGCGTATCTTTTACACAAGACTCCACTGAGGAGATGAAAAGCTTGTCATTATTTTCCTTTTGCCCGGATGCCACACTTTTACTGCCATCTTAAAAAGCCTCTGACACGCCAAAAAAATTTTTCTTCATGGTAGGCTTTGAAATGGCATATTAGGGATATTACAAAAAAAAATTGTTTCACTATAGCGGTGCGTAGCTTTTTTATAAAAAAATATAACATCGAGGTTAATTCAAAGTTCCTGCCGTGCACTGTGACTTAACAGTGTACCGCAAGGTGTAGGGGCGGTCAGAAGGGAGGCATTACCGGAAGTCACGTGAGTTGTGTCCCCCTTCATGCTTAAAGGAGGTGTGCAACGATATTCAGTTGGAATGTTTTTCACTTTACACGAGCTTACTGGCACAAGTGGGACTCAAGGATACTCGCACGCAACGCCACTGGCAAGAAACTCATTTGTTGCGGTGTAATTTCAAGGACAAAAGCGATCATTTTCATTCAATCTCTCCTTTGCAAAATTTGATGACGTAACGTAGGGATCGCAGTACACCCAAGTGACGATATTTGAATACGGTTCAAAGATTGGACCCGAGCATTGCGTGGGCGCTCGATTTGGGCTCGTGACAATTACTAGCTCGAGAAGCATTCGGGTAGTGGCCCGTGTCCAATCGCTGCAATGACGACAATAGCCGAGCCATAACAATGTCTGGAACTCAGCGCGTGTCCTGTGCTTTGCCAACCCCAGCGCGTGGCTATGAGCAGCATTGGCGGCATATAATCCATTCCAGGTCACGTGGCCGCTTGTTCTGGCTGCGAGTTGAGGGGTGAACGCTGCTCGTTTTTCTTAATTTGTTTCTGGGACTTCTATTGCGTGGGGTGAAAAACGAACGCGTGTTTTATGGGTCATCAACGTCAGGGATCCGTTCTAAGCGGTATTTGCGCAAAGTACAAAAATTGTTGCATCGCCCCTTTAACGCGAGAGGCGTGTAATATTTTTTAATATTGTTTTATTCTCCGCACCTCCACGAGCGATTGAAGCAAACAAGGTTTCTTTTATGAAGCGGAGTCAGTGAATTGACGTGATCAACTGCAATGCCTAGAAGGTGCTGTGGGAGGGACTGTCCCGGTATTTCAGCAACTCAAGAAGAGATCACACTGCATGCATTTCCGAGAGCATACATCTGCCGCATGTGCACCTAGTAAACACGTTCTACTCATGTTCTAGACAAAATACGTACTTTCTGCTCGACGTTTGCTTGTACTTGGTACACAAACCAGTTCGTATTCTTTAGACGGCAGGCATCTTTAGCCTGGAGAGTATCCGATGATTCAACGGCCTCGGTGTCTGAACTTTCAGCAATGCGATCGGGCGTGTCGTATGCTATCATTACTAATTTCTGCGAGCGTTCTAAATTTTTGTTTCAAAACATGATAGCTTGTTTTGCGTCCAGTATAGCTCTGTATTATCGGTCTGACGGCATGCACTCGTACACTGGCTTGTACTCGCAACGCTTTCATCATTGACCTCCATCACGTCAATCCACTGACTCTTCGTCCTCAAATTATACCGCACGCAATCTAACCAACGGTGCAGCGGTAAAGAGCTAGTGGAACTGAAACTTCGTTTTCTGCGATCAGCTCGTACGAAGAGCAGAATAATAAATAAAAAAGAAACTTAGTGCACGGTCGCGGAGAGCACGATGAGTGAAACTCACGTGACTTCCGGTGAACCCACTTTTAGTGACGTAGTTCGATGCCTTCCTTCTGACCGCCCCGACACCTTGCGGTACACCGTTACGTCACAGTGCACGGCGGGAGCTTTGAATTGGGCCTCGTATTTCTATTTTTTATAAAAAAACTACGCAACTCTATAGTGAAACAATTTTTTTGTAATGTCCTGATATGCTATTTCAACGCCTAGCATGAAAAAAAAATTTTTTTGGCGTGTCAGAGGTTTTTTAAAGAGGCCCTGCAGTCATATTAAGGCGTCTACCTTTTTTTGCTGTTTCGACGTCTCGTGGGGTTCGGACAAGCCAGCGGGCACGGAGAGAGTAACTAAATATCATTGCGTCATATTTTAACCGGACGACGCGGAAACCTCCTCCACCTGCGGGGCGACCCGCGGCGCCGAAAGCGCGCGAAATGTGACGTCCTTGGTCCTGGGCTTACTACTGGTCAGAGCCGCTAAAAGCTTCTCTTTAGTCGAAATACAAAATATAAGTGGCGCGAGCCGTTTCAATTATTTATAAAAGTAGTTTTTGTTCAGTATTTTAGATCAGAAAAGAAACAAATGCGGTTTAGAAAGTACGGAAACAAGAAATGACCCGTCGACATACCCGCCACCAAGCGGTGGAAAAGGCGGCGCATACTAGAAAGGCGTAGTGGGATCAGGCACCGACGAGCGGCGAGCGTAGAAAGGTCCCGGATGTACGCGGCGGCGCTGCGGTCGTATACGGCTCAGGATCCGACCGGTTCCAGAGCTGTTCCGAAGGCCTTCGGCGAGCAGCTTTGGCTTGCGGTTTGGCCGTTTGGCGGTATGGCAACGCGAAGTGGCTCCCGTTCTGAACTGATCTCTACCCCGTGTTTGCTGTCGTCTTGTGGCCAATGAAGTGTCATGCCGAATTAGTGTCTAATCGCGCAGCAAATGCAATGCGAGCCGCCCTGGCTGCCCGCTTCATACAGCCTATCCAGAACATGCCTTAGTGGCGCCCTCTCGAGCCGTCGACACGGAGTGCGGCAGCCGTGAGCGCTCGCTGAGCTCACTACCCCTCCTCTAGATCACGGCCACTCAAGCCAGACCAAGGACGTCATGAAGGAGGTTATTCTTTTGCTTGTTTTTGTAATTTTAATTTGCCTATAACTTCTAAAATAAAGCGAAATTCCAGAAAAGAAAAGTTTCATTAAGTTACTACGTTCAGTGCACTCAGGTTCGGTGCAAACTAAAAACCAGTACAAAAAGTGCCTTGCAGGGGCCCCTTTAAGCGCGAATCGGGGTCCATGACATCAATTTCGTCCCGTGTGCTCATACCACCACCGGCGGCTGCAAATCATGCGTCACTTATATTTCGCGGCAAGAAGCTTGGGTATCGCGCCTTCAGAATTTTTCCGACCAGGTGAGCATATTGTAGCTTCCTCTGTTTGTGCAAGCACGTGCAATGCCAATCTTTTATGCACTACGAAAATGGAAACATAACCGCGTGGGTAATACGTGCACTCTCCAAAGTGAGGAAAACAGAAGCGCTTTTATCGAGCTTCTCACAGCGAACAGACACTGAAATGTTTGGTTCAGCTATTCGTTTAAAGGTTGTGGGGTTCATTTTGGAGGTTCCTTTGCTAATAATCGCCACCCGATCGGTATGCGTTTCGCTCGTCACCAAGGGAGTGACATAACATAACGAGAAGGCAGCCAATGGGTTTACTGTATCTCCCGGTTGCCCGTCATTGAGAGCCAGCAGTCCGGGCCCGCCGACCCTTGTTGTCGCCCGTCGATCAGAACTCGCAGTCGGAGTCCGTGTCCAGGCCTGCGGATCGTCCTCCCCACGCCAGCGCTGCGCAGCTGGCTGACCAGAGCTATTGCAGCCCGAGTCTCGCTGCGGAACCACCCCGGGATTGTCATAGACCAGGTCGGTATGGCCAGGGCTCGCCGTTTCCACCGGTCCGTCTCCAAACCTCGCTGGTGGACCGCTCCGGCATTCATCATGGGCCGGGCCCGGCAGCCCGGCTCCGTCGTTCCTGCCCAGCTCCAGCCTCGCTCAGCACGCACTGCCTCCCGCCAGCTCGTGACTTCTCCGCCGACCGCCTGTCACCTCCCTCTGCTTCGTCTTTCAGCCTCGGCTCCCATAGGGTGAATGGAGCATACCTGATGTACCCTCAATATATTTATGCACTGATTCAAACAGCGCCATTCGGAAACCGGTGGCGCAGACTGCGCCTTCGGGGCCTTCAGATTTCGTTTTGGTATCAAAGCCGGAGTCTCCCGCGCTTGCGTCCGATTATGCGCGCTCCATAGACCGCGGCTTTCGTTCTGCCGCTGAAAAGTATTGCCTAGCGCTTCAACAACGAATAAAAACGATAAGTCGCTCCGAGTCGGAGCTGCAGGCGTCTCGCTCGCGTGCATTTCGGGTTACGCATGCGCGTATTTTAGACCTCGTAACTCTACCGCGTGTGCACCTAAAGCTTCGATCCCAATCGGGACGATCCGTGAAAATCCGATTCTCAACGTATCACGCTGCAATTTACTGCAGAGAGGTGCCCGAAGGTAGTGCATTTATTAATTTAGTGTATGTATACATGAAATATTTAGTCAGAAGAAAAAAATGAAAGTTGTTTTTTATATGGACCAATTATCGCAAAGCGATTTTTCTCGCAGTAATAATAAACATATCGTTCTTGGCTATTCTGACGTTTAATACGACTGAAATATTCGTGAAATGGAGAATAAATGCAAGTGGCTTACTTATTCTTCACTTCATTTGGCCCAAATGAGCGCCACAGGGATATAAAGTAGTATTTAAGTGTATATGCAAAATATAAGCATGACGTAGTTTGCTTCTTTTTTCGTGATTTACTGGAGGAGAGCCAATCTTTCCACAATATTAGAGAAAGCTTCCCCGACCTAGCGCGATACATGAAGACCCGATTTTTGCGGACCGTCCAAAGGGGATCGAACCGTTAGTGTACACGCTGTATAATAGGTTGGACCAGTTAAGCGCGTGTCGCTCTTTAGGCTTAGTGAAAGCTCAACGAATGGTTCTGGTGATTGCTTGACTTTGAGCCCGCCTTGGGTTGATACTGCACTCGCTGCAGTTGAGCGCCGGGCCGTTAGAACTGCTCTGTCGGTCTATGCTAAATCGCAAACTCAACGATGAAGTTAACTCAATCGGTCGCTGATCGGCTGCCCCTTTGGTCACATGATGTGACGTTTAAACGTAAACATTTTCGACAGATGTCTGTCTGGTTAGGGAGAAATTGACATAGTTTCTCCGGACTCTAACCAAAGTTTTATTAAAAACACATAAACCCGACGTTTCGTGACCCGCTCAGTCCCTTGGTCATGGGTAGGGGTCATGGGTAGGTAGGGGCGCGGTGCGGAAGGTTGCCCGGGCGTTTGGTCTTGCTAAGACTTGCCCCAGAGGGGCAAAGTCCAGACACGTACGCGGGGTACCACGTGTGAAGGATTTTGATAAAGTTCGAGCTATGACGGTGAAATGCTGAAGTTCGCGGTGACGTCAAAATGTCGTCACGATTGAGTTTGGCGATGAAGATAGCCTTATAGTAGTCAGGCAGCCAAAGATGCCAAAGTCATTGAAGATGGCGATGTTTACGCTCACGGACGGGGCGAGCCAAATCGAGTTTTCACGAACCATCGAGACGTTTTTTTATATGTTCGGTTCAAGGTTTGCCAGGGACGTAATCGGGGAATAGTGCCCGACACTCGTTGGTGTTGAGAGTTGCCGTGGAAGCTTTGGCGGCGTCGCGAGGGGCCCCATAAGCTGACAGCCGAGGAGCAAGTGCTCTCAGCTTGTGCGTTGCTGGCGGCACAGTTTGCTGCGACGAAGGCATCACCATGCGTCGGTGTGCTGCGAGTCGCGTTCTTTGGATGTCACAGAGGCGATAACCAATCACCCGGGGCTGAAGACGAGTGGGCTTCGGACGCAAAGGGAAGACGGAAAGACGACAACCAAGAGGTTCAGCCATGCGAATTCAGCGGTGTTGTCAATACGTGCTCCATACGCTGTGTTCAGATACAGTTTGAATAGAACACTTCCTCAATGCGCTTACACGAGAGCTCTCGGCAGAAAACGGGCGCCTCATTCAACGTGATGAGTGTCGTACGAGATCGTCGCACGCAATCAAGGTTACTCGTGATTGCATGTGTATCATCCAAATGTCTCGGGCCTCAACATCTCGACATTTTTCAGCTGCGGCACGTTGTGTACGTTTTCACTTTACGATCGCAGGTTCAAACTGGTGCAGTATGTTGTTTTTTGCTTGTGTTGTTTGAACCGTTTCTGCTGCTTTTCTTCCAGACGGGGTACCCCGTGTGGAAACGGCAGCAACGTGAGCGAACTACGTAGTGCTTCTCGCCAAGCTGCAAGCCATGCAGCTAGACGTTTGACATTATATGCCCCATCTCTCACGTTTCTATATAAAGTAAAATAAAGAGATTATAAACTCAATTGACGCTGCACCTATTTTGCTCTGAAGGCATAATTTTCGGTATTGTGCAAGGCAAATGAAATACCTCTACTTTTTTTCAACTATTTTTATTATTACATTTTAGGCTTTTAGGGATGCTATTTAACTACTTGCTCCATGTAGAGGCTGTATTATAATCTAAAATGTCTATCTAGTTATGATGTGCTTTTGGACAAGTGAAAATGTTAGGAAGCATTCATTTCAGATACTGTCTCACTGTTGCGTGCAAGTGACAGCGACAAAACCTGAAGCCATGCTTGCACACCGATTCCTCGTAACACCAATGGAGGCTGTGCTTGTCCCGGGCCCAAGCTTAGCCAAACAACCATTGCTTAAGATTCACTTGTAGAGCAGTGAATAGGATGCTCAAAAGCAGGTTCCGGTGGTTGCAAGGCTACTGGGCACAGCAACATCATTTCATTTTCTGCGCATTTCGGGCTTGTAATAGCTCTATTTTGGGGCCTCCCCTTGAGCCCCAGGTGTCCGACCGCGAGTACCGTGTAAGTTTTGATAGCAGAGGACAAGCTGTGCAGCCCTTAAAATCTGGAAGATGGCCGCCTCTGCCACCATGGGGCTGGCTACCAGAGTCTCCCTGCTCAAACGTGACGCCTGGCAGCTGTTAAGGCTACTACAAGCTTTGTGTTTCGTCACATCTGCGAAATATACTTGTGTGTATCTGCTTGCAATGTTTTTGTCGTACTTTGTAACTCGCCAAATCAAGTAGACACAGCAAGTCCCTTTGGCTGCAGAGTTGTCTACCTACCAGACAGTTCAAGCGGCATCCAATCTATATGGGGTATCTTATAGACCCCGAGATAACGGATGAAATAGTTTGATAAGAGGATACTTTTTTGGTCAGAAGCAATTGCTTATGCATCAAAACAACTTACTTCCAAGCCCATGGCAGGCAAGTTTGCTATTTCAAAAAAGGGTGTTTCACATTAGACAGAAAGATATCTACATGACATGTACATTTTTGTTGTATTCCTGCGGTGCCTGCGCTAAAGAAGCACCACACCAAACGTAGGTTGTCGGAGTTTTGGTATGGTGCCTAAATTTAGAACTTCGGATGTCTGTGACGAGTTGCTGCTTCTGAAAAAGCTTTCTAACACAACGTTTTGGACAAGGGTAACTTGGTAAAACTGCTAACCGCATAAGTGAAACGCCCAGGCATTACAACTGATAGAATAAAAGAGGGCCTCCTCATGGGTGGCAGCTTGTTCCGCATCGACTGCATAAGCCATTCTGGCTCTATCATTATATTGTTCCAAGGATAGAGGAAGACAAAGTAAAGAATTACCTGTGGTTGCTGGTATCTGGACAATTGGAGCTACCACCGCCGTATCACCAGTAATTGTGAAATTTCTGGTTCCCTGTATATGAAATGTACATCGACAACAGAAGTTGAGATAAGAGTCTAGGCACATTAACAATTTCACCGATATTTCCTGACCCAAAATTTATATTCTATGGGTGACAATTTCGTCGGGTATGACCGAGGTAGTGCTGGGAATATTTTTTCTATGACAGACACAAAACGGTGCTTAAGGAGCATGTTTTATTGTGGATATAAATTCTGCACCCCCTTAGGTGCAGCACGAGTGTGGAAAGTGAAGATGACTGCTGGGTATGTGCAGCTACTTGTCAATCCTCAGCCTGCAGACAAAGAAAACAAAAAGGGTGAATGCTTATAAAAAATTCATTTTTAATGACCATGTTACATAAATTACATATAAAAAGAGATTCCGAGGGGTGTGGTGAGCAGTAGTGTATGGGATACCATTGCTTTTATCTTCTTTTAGAACTCTCATGCAGCACTGGAAAAAGCAATTTATGCGAGCACCCTCCTAACCAAGGAAGTGCTCAGACCAGTACACTCATGATATAGGTTTTCCAGTACAGCACGCAACCTATGAGTCAAGCAGCCCTCAGCAATGTGCACCTAGCTTGATCTAATTACTTTGCAGTAGACAGGCATGCTCTGTCAATCACATAAAAAATAGAAAGGGAGAGGTTGGTGGAAATCACTCTCTTCGAAACACAACACAAGTTCAGAAAAGGAAAAGAAGCGATAACACAAGAGTGCTGCCATTCTACCTTCCATTATGCTCTAACTGTCTGTCGTAACAAATTTCCAATGACAAGATAACTGTTGTTCCCATTAATGTTTTTTGGTGCTGTGGAAGTCCAGCTCTTCCGCATCGCGTTGAGCAATCAACGAAGAATGTGAGCACGAGCCCGTCTTTTTGAGTTACAACACTGATGTAAAACTAAAATAATGAAATGCATTTCTTATTACGTTTAAACCTTCATTTTCTTTTGGTATGTTTCACAGTCGTTTGGGCGTTAAAGTGGTTGAAGGGCTGAGGGGGTCTGAAATGCTGAATGCCTGACGGGCAGAAGGGTATTTTTAAGGCTGAAAGGTTTGATCGCTAAAGGGGTTTGAAGTGCTGAGAGCGTCTAGTAACGCGTCACGGCTGAAGTCTTATTTTGAATAGGGTAGGCTGTAAGTATTATGTTTATTGATAATGCGAATTTTTCAAAAGTTTCGGTTCAGGAACCAAAACCATAGCAGGGTGCACAAGGCAGGTGGCGCTAGCTACCGGCAAAATCCACCCGTCTATTTCTTTCTTTGATGACCGTTCATAAAGGGCTGTTTTTCCGCACGGTGGCAGTTGTCGTTACTGGTTGTCTTGCTGCAACGTTCGCGTTCAATTCTACGTTTTATAAAGTTTCTTGATGGGCGTTTATTACTAGCGGTGTGTTTAAGAGTCTCAAACGATATCCGAGAGAAGGCCATGGCTAGCCAGCGACCGTAGGTTGGCAGCCCGACGAATTCCGGAGAAGGTCGACGACCAGTAAGCTTAAGTTTTTCTTTGCTTACCGCAAAGTCTTCCATTCTTTCCGTTAGCTTGCCACGTAATATTTGAACCAATAGCCCTTTCTCCTGGCAAATAGCGAGAACTCGTACATTTGGGGCTCGGAGTATCCAGTATCCGTGTTTGAGCGGCCGAGCGACGGTTCTTGGGGTTCCACTGTGGTAGTTCGAAACTAGCAACATGAGAGGCGTCGCGGCATAAAGGCGATCCATATTCCATAGTATGGCACCAGACAAATAACTGCCCGACGCTCCCAAGTGATGGCTCTTACAGCAGCAGCCCCGGAGGCGGCCCCCTCCCCCTCCCCCCCCCTTTTGATGTGTGTGTGTGTGTGTGTTTTTTTGTCATTGTCATTTTTTTGGTCTCTTCGTTTGTCATCTCTCAAGTTAGCGGGTCGATCACCGATGAAAACATGGGTAGTATTTGCAAAAAGTTACTTTTAAAAAACGCAGAACCAGTCTACGATGAAATTATGTCGTTTAACACCTAAATCTGGGGTGCAGAAAAAGAAAGAAAAAAAAATTTTAGTCGAAGGAACAAACCCAGAAGAAAACTTCTCATACACAGCTAAAATGTTTATTTCTCAGTGCTTCCTATATATTGTATACCAACACAGCCACCCTGTGTGGTGTATAAAATATCGTTAGCAATCGCCTGTCTTCACTTCCTTCTCCTTATTTTCGTAGTTCAGCTGGTTTAACCGTTGTAATCGTTAGCATGTGGGTTCAAGTACGTGGGACAAACCTCGAAGTGCGTTAACGACAGCTTACTGGAACACAAGAGAAATGCAAGCACAATACTTTCCAGCTCTGGTGCCAGAGCACTACTCCTAACGCGTTAAAACAACAGATCGACGACCTGTTGTTGGTACTAGCTGCACCGGTGTCAGAATAATTCGCTGGTGGGAGCACCGCGACACCACCACAAAAACAATGACAATGGAGAAACTCCGCTCCCCTTTGGTTGTCCGGGCTTCTGGCGGACTTTTATTGGGATGTGACGTCCGACATCCTTCCCACAAAGACCCGCCTCTTTCGCTGACAAGTACTCCGATCACCGAATTGTGACTATCCTCTTGAACAGTTAAACCTCGTCTCATGTTATCGGAAGTGTGCCACGTTTCTCGTAGTTTAAAGGTGCTCGTGAAAATCTTTTCCAACTTCGCGTTCGCGTCGACTAAAAACTTGGAAAGTGCAACCTCATATCGCCGCGCGGTAAGGTGCGGCCCCTTCTCAAAGCCATGGGGTGTCTCGTGCTATGGAAGGCGCGATCCCGCGCCACGTGTGGTCATTCTCGCTTTTCCACTCTAAACGCTCTCGCGCGTTACTTTTCTACGCGAATACGAATATGTTTTGTGAAGGAGTTTTACGAACTCGTGGAGGACGTTTCCTAGTGGTCTTGGTGTTTAACGGAAGTGGTTTTGGGTTAGGAAGGGTCAATTGGAGATGCGGGAGGGGGTGCTCGGGCTGTTAAATTTGAGGCGTTGGGGACAGTTCGGACGCATTCTTCTTCGTTCGCTCGGGGGCTCCGCTTTGCGTCTTGCGGCGGCGTTGCAGGAGAGGGGGAGGGGGAGGGGAGATCTCAGGCGGTTTTGGACCAGCCTTGAAACCAGGTGCCCTTTCGACGGTTGAGCAGGGGAGCGTGTTGGGGCGTCGGGGAGCGCCTTGTGTACTAGACTGGCAAACAGACATGGGTGCAACGCAGTAGCCTTTTTCATCTGTGTGTTTGACTTTCTTCAAACCTGATGAACCACTAGGGGAGCGAACATTGCAGGCGGCTTTTATGATCTGTAGTTTTTTTTTTTTTTCGCGCCGGCGCTGATTTTTTATATGTGCTTGATATGGTGTAAAAATAAATATTTCTGAATATATGTTCTAAATCTTGGTGTCCGTAGCCGGTTCTAACTGGCTACAGGAACCGATTATCTGTCTAACAATATTTTACATGGATATATGTCCAGTTTTGTTTTTCGTCCACGTGAAATATTGAATTGTTGATGGTCTTGCTAGGTACGTTATTTATTTATTTTTATTTTTTACCTATCAAAATGTACCAAACCAGAATAATTCTTCCACAAGGCGAACCGGGAGGTAAGGCTAGCTCAATTTGTGATGCACTGCTGTACCTCACGAAGATGGTGATATAACCAGGGATCAAACCGAAAAATAAAGGTTTCGGTTTCGGTTACGGTTACCGCTCCCTGTTGATAACGGTTTCGTTTCGGTTTTTTACGGTTTCAATTTTTACGGTTTCGGTTACCGGTTACAAAATTCCTAAAAACCGGTTTATGTCGGTTTTTCCAATAATGTGTTTAATTGGAACGCTAGACAGCCGTTTTATAATAAAACGATTTAAAGAAGTCCCACATATCCCACAACGTGAAATTCAAGTAGCTTAGAAACGTCTTACTACTTCTAATTGGTCACAAGTTGCACACGTTTCTATCTCCAACTCTTGTTTACTAGATCTACTTACACTATATTGTTTGATACCCGAGCATACGTGTTACTTCCGCTACCTGGGGATCATTGCATTTTATATAAAAAAATTGAAAAAATATTTATACTCTGTTGTTGGGCGGCATTTGTAGATAACCCTAAGAAAGTTCCCACTGAGTTCTGGAAGAGCCATTCGCACCTTCTCGCGCCATAGTTTATTTCAACCTAACACATGCAGACGAGTCTTCGCCCGCACTGATAGAAGGAGCAGAACTATAGCCATCCTCTAGTAAAATACTGCTAAGTGCAATAGAGTAATAAAATTGAGAGCTGGGCTACGTTGAGTGAAAGCCATACATACACTGTAAAATGACCGTGAATTCCACAGCCACCTGACCGTGGAATTCACGACGCGA
>JAZHYW010000591.1:0-34173 GCA_037355805.1 Ixodes ricinus | reverse complement strand
AACTCTTGAGAAATCTTGAGAATGTGTTAGGTGACACTGGGAGTTTGCGCTAGTTGAGACAGATCAAGTGGTGTTTGAAGCTTGAAAATCTATTCAGAGTGTTTCGCAGAATGTAAAAAGCTCAGAGTTACTCCACTCGTAGTGGATAGGCATGAGGACCTTATGAAACTTTGTCCACTCCTCCCCCTCCCCCCCCTTTTTCCACTTCCAGATTGTTAAACGTAGTAGTCGAGGTAAAGAGGAAAGGGGGGGGGTTGCGGTGATGTAGCACTTCCATTTCCCATTTTCGTCACATTTGTTTCATGGATCTAATCCCATTTCACGGCTTCAGATGTCTTCACATCAAAAGGCAAAGAAGGTTTATTGTAGTCTTGTACGCGTTACTGAGAGAAGTAATGTATTAAAATTACAATAACTTTATTCAAAAAGTAACTGATTACCGTAATCAATTACTGCATCACAAATAATTGAAAATTACAAAAACTAGTTCATTACTTTTCACGATACTTTTTTTTTTACTTTTTTATCACGAAATAAAAAAAATGCACTGTTCAAAGTGGTAAAAAGTCGCAGATAATGTAACCTGTTCTTAGTACGTTTTGACCCTCTGTTGAACTTCTCGAGATGAAAAAAAAAGAGGTGGGGGGGGGGACGTACACAGAAAACGAGGCACCCTCAATAGCTCGGACAGTCAAAACGACTCTTAGCACGCTGATATTCCAACCCATATGGTATCTTGTATGCCTTTTTCGGTTGTTTCGGGTTCAAAAACGTGTCCTACGTTGGTGCAACATCGACCAGTCGTGCACCGTCAGACAGTTTCATTACTTTACGACGTAAAATCTGAATTCAATCAATTTATCTCTTTCGGAAACATAAATTGATTACTTGTAAGTGATTACAGAAAATAATTAATTGAATTACAGCGCACGTTACCGCAGACAAAAAGTAATTGAAGCGTTAAAACATTTACAATAAGATGTAATTGATTACAAGTAATATGTTACGTGTAACTCGTTACGTACAAGTCTTGTTTATACCGACGTCATTACTCTTCGTGTCGACTGCAATTATCGTAACTGGCCCTCGGTCCTTCGACAACCAGGGTGTGTAATCAAGTCTGAAGAGGCGATTTTTCACATCAATCCATCCCTAAAAAAATAACAAAAAGTGCGAGACTGTAAGATTAATAAAACGAAGCAAGAAGCAAGTAATAATATATAACCACGGTACATGAATTACCAACTCTGAATATTACCGTCACACCTATTTGAATTTTCCTAGATACAAATGGAAGCACCAGAGGCGCGATGCTGACATTAGGAGTCAATCAATGAGAACTCTGGGAAAACCTGATAGATTTACGTGGGTTCGGAGAAGCCACCATTAAGAAAGTCACTGGATGCGTCTACTCTTTCACAAAACTTCACAGAGACGTCGAAACGAGGGGCAATTGGATACGCCATCGGTACTTGGGACGGAGGGTTCATGTCATTTTTGGAATAATTAGAACACGAAGTGAGCAGTGCTGCAGCGATTTCAAACATTATTTGGTTATTATTTCTTCGCGTTACTTTTTATTTCTTTTCACTTTTTATACTTTACTTGTAGCAGCGCCGCTTGTTGTGACAAAATGTACTAGGGCAGAAACCGCTGACATTTTGAGACCAAGTTTCTTTTATATATATATATTTAAGATAACATAAGTTGTTCTTTAATAAAAGTGTACTTTACGACCAAAGATAGATGTTATCTAAAAACTACTGAGTGTGATATAATTGTTTGCCCCTGCGACCAAACCTAATATTTGTTCTGAACACCTCGGTGAACAAATTAATCAAGCTCATTGCTTACATTTCAAAACTTAAAAAAGTATTATTTCGATTGGCAGCACGAACTCACGACGACTGCACACTTCTAGGTCTTTTTGTACGCTCAGAACAACCTGCAGATGATCATGCTGGTCACTGGACCAACATGAATGCTGTGTTTTCGGTTTATTTCAATTTTGGGCTCAGACTCAAGCGGCATAAATATTAAATAATTAAACAAAGATCGAATATGCAGGCCTCACTGGTAGCCGCTGGTCGAAACATAAGCTAAGCACATGTAACGATGGCCGTGTTTCTTCAGTGACGCTTCGTCGTTGGCATATTGCTGATATATATTAATTATTATATCTGTCTCGACGCCTAGCCCGGCCACCAATAACTCACACAATATTTCTATTGTGTGTGTTCAAATTTGCCTTATTCGCGCGTCTTTCCTTGGAGAGCTACGTCGCGCTGATAAGACACTTGACATGATAACACCCTTCATTATTGATAGTCTTATGACAATCCTGCATTGTTTCAGCATGCTTTGCTGGTCAATAGCTCTTGAGTATTTTCTTACCATTTCCCGAAGTATTGCTCGTTAATTTAATAGGACCCATGTTTCTAATACCATGCAATCACTTGTTTCGGGCACGCCTGCAACGTCAAATTTTCATGCTGCATTTCATTGAGCCAATAGACTGAGAACAAGCTATGAATTTCGCTTTGCGTGACCTCGGAACACTAGCTATTGTGCCACGCCACGCGAAAGATGCCTACCAGTGAAGTTTATCGATGGTTCACCTCACGCTCACTTTATGAAGTCTAGCCTTTAATCTCTGCTTCATTTTCCTTGCTGAATCTAGATATCTCAATATGGCCTTAAAGAAAGTTCATTGTAGGCGGGGCTAATATACTAGACGAGAGGGCCTAAAGAAGACATGAAATAATTATGATCGTATCGATCCCAAAACACAAATAAGAAAGAGGTAGTGCACCCAAAACCCTGAGCACAACACCTGCGATGCACCTTACAATCTATTACTTACAAACGCGTACGCTAGCTCGGCAAACTATTTATAATAGCTTTGATATCAGGTCATCACATGCGCTGACCTCCATATTTACCCCGCCACCTAAGATGCGAATTAAAAAAAATATTAATACAACTAATACACCTATCACACCGGCATGTCAAATGGTGTTCAGTAATTCGGTAAAATGTCATTCGGGCGAGCAGCGAAGGAGCTAGCGATCCGACTCTTCGTATGTAATACGGCATGTGCATGGTTAGCTTGAAATTCTAAATTCTATTTGAAATGCCCTTGTGAGAGAAGGTTTCAAATATTGTGCCAATATTAAGATGATGTTACTAATTAGCGTTTGTGTACTACTCACTTTAATAACACTGATTGATTTCGTCCTGGAATTCCAGACACGTGCCGAGTATCGAAATATAGTTATGTTTGAAGATATGGGTTTCCGAAGGCCACCTTTTATCGTAGTTCCCAGGGCAGTAGACTCCATCCGGAATCTGTAAATTATTAAATGAAAAAAACAAAACAAGGCTATCTAAACATCAAAAGAAAAAAAGATATATCAATATTAGCATTATCCAAAGAATCATTCACTGGATGTATGCAGTTTATAATATATTAATGTGTATCTAATATGGCCGACTTAATGCATTAGCTGATTGGCGCACGTTGTTACTGGTGATCACCTATAATTGTAAAATACCAGAACAAAGTTTCTGAACACAGTTCGGGAAATAAGTATGAAACAAACTCACTCAAGCTATGACTGCCCAGACGAAGCGGCGATATGAGCTTGAAATACTAGAAAATATACCGTACCGCTTCCAGATATTAAGTGAACCATGAAACAATGTTGAGTTCTAAGTTTTTTACTTGAAATTTTCTTAGTGAGACAAAATATCTAGATATTACGGTAGAAAGCGAACAAACGTGACATTCTGGGTGAAACTTTGAAAAGGAGAGGACATTTTCTTTAGTTGTTTTTATAGCTTGACACGATGCTGGGCGCACCATGACCTCATATGGCTCATGAAGTGCGCCCAATTGTGCGTTTGTGGTCCTTTAGGCCAAAATCGCTAAACGCGACAAGTATTCAGTGCAACGATGGTCCCGTCGGTGGTACCGATAGGTCAAGATCACTAGCGACGCTTTAATATACAGAAAGAAGCTGGGAAACATTACTTACAATGTTTTTAGTTACTGATTTTCTAGCCTTAGTTTGTATTTAGTGAAAAAACACCGGCGTCGCGCATTCTATAAAAAAGAAATTAAGGGGGCACTGGCATTTCAATATCATTTTTTTATTATCTGAAACGAACGAAATCGACGCGAAGACATTACCCTTAAAATTCGAAACTTGGAAACTCAGTATTTGTGAAGTAAAAGAAAAACAATTTTCCAAAGCCGAATTCGAACTCCACTCGATCCACGGGAGGGCAGTGACGTCAAATATTGAGTCGTCCAGAAACTCACGTTTCTCTCACGCCAACGAACCGTCCCGAACCGAATGTCGTGTTCGCCCGCGTCCCACGATCAACCGCTCTCCTCTGTGCGTGCCGCCTATCGCTGTGAGCAGACGACGCTCTACTTTTGAGTTTCAAGTTCTTTTAGAACCTTTTCAACGATCTCAAATTCTTTGAAACTGTGTGACGCCGAAGAGAACGGCGCAGTAAAATTTTGTTAGCGACGTGAATGGCCATGTCGCGCCGGTTCTGCGTGAAAGGCTGCCCCGGCGGAGTCACAACCAAAACTACACGGTACACAGACACCAAACCCAGTTGTTTTGACCGTTTGACGATTTCCTCTTCAAAGTCTGAGAGGTCGTCGGGCACCTAATAAATAGAACTTCGTCCTATTCCCCGACTCATCGATCACACTCAGTGCATGTGCCGAGCGCCGCCCTGTTTTCCTAGGGAGGATAAAAAGCCAGGAGGCGACATGAGTCCGGACTCCGATTTTCGGTGTTTCAAAAAGAAGGGCCGTAGTGCGTTCGCAATTCCGTTAAAAACATGTTTTACGAATGCAGTTATTATATATTGTAAAGATGCCGCTTACAAAGCTCTTAAATTTTATGATCGATTACGTCACAAATAAAAATTAGCGAGGAGGTTAGATGGGGGCGAGAAGAGCGCCAAAAATAAAAAGGCGCTCGCGCTCGCGTGGGGAAACGTTCTTTCGGGTTGTGGCATTTTCGTGCGTGTCTATGATACAGCTTGCATCGTTTGAGACAAGAATAAAAAAACGACCTTTGGGGTGTCAATGCCTCTTTAAGTTGACAACTCGTCGCAGCAAAACGAACACGGACAGAATATAACTTATCGTCTGCTTTCTTCTTACGCTCTTCTGTCACTCTTTCTCTCGAGGAAGACAGATGTCAGCACTTACGATTTGTCGCGTTCTGCTTCTCCTTTATCCCCCTATGCTATATCCAACAGAGGAACTGACTGATATGCATATTGGCTGAGCGAGCCAGAATAAAAACGCCTGATAGCTGTCAGGTGTTCTTTCGAGAGTTTTTTATTTAGATACAGACAAAACAAGTGACTACATTTGGAGCAGTGAACTTTGAGTAGTATGTGCTACTGAAAAAATGTACCTTACATAAATTAGTAATGAAGTCATAAAAGAAGTAATTACATATACCGCTATACTTCGAATGAGTTCAGTACGTTTCTCTGTGTCCAAAATTGTTTGGTAACAATGTATGCGCGAATGCAATACTGTAATTCAGGCGTGAATAAACGCAGCTTTGTTTAACGTTTCAGGTGTATATTTTTGTGCACGTTTCTAACCGAATATTTTCCTAAGCAATACGCTTAAAATATTTTGCTTTGCTGACTTTGTTTTTTTTTACACATAAAACTAGTTGTTGGTTTTTATCTGAAATGCACAAACTTCGTTTGGAAAATGTTACGTACAAATTACATTTATTTTTACGTAAGATAATTCACTCAGCCGTTGAGGCTTTGTTGGTTGAATATGTGGTCACGCACGCACCAACATACAGCGGCTCCTGAGAGAACATCTCTCCGCTCCCGACTCGATCGGCTCCTGAGAGCATCGGACTACGATACCCGATTCAGGTGCCGTGTCGTCGGCGGAACTTGCCGCACACTTTCATCACTTTCGCGCAATATCCATGTTGCATAACTGCATATTAACCAGTGTGTCGAACCGAAAAAAATACGGGTTCGGTTACGGTTCCAGGTTCAGGTAAATTTATTTTGTTCCGGTTCCGTTTCGGTTCGTTAATTCGATCCGTGAGCTTGTTCGCGGACTGGTTCCGAGATTATAAATGACAGAATTGCAACATCAAAATAAATTAGCGATAAGCATCTGAAATCAGCACATACGAAACGGGATACATCGTCGAAACTGGTGGTGCGTAGCGTTTATAAAAGCCTGTAGCCAATGCAAGCGGCAAGTAACGACTGTCTGATGACAGGGCTGTCTGTCACGGGCGCTAACTCCAGCGTCTTTACTGGCGTTGGTTTGAGCGCGCGCCCTTGAGTCCACTTGAGCTACGCTGTGCAGGCAGTGGAAGCAACAGAAGCTCGGCAGATCCTTTGTCAAATTCGAAAGTGCGCGCAGCTTCGCTTCTCTGCGAGCGACTATGGTTTGTATCCCTGTTTTTTCCTCCGCATTTATCAGGTTTCAGTACGAAAAATATGACATGTAAATCTTGACGCTTCATAACTCTCGATATGCTCTGACCGGTGGTTGGAGCTAGAGTGCCTCGATGTCCCTCTGTTGGTGATGCCAGCGTTTGGCGCGATGCCAAACAGCACGCGCTCACAGGAAAAATACAAAGAAATCACCGGAAACAAAAATGGTCGCTGGCAGCACAGTCAACGCCACGAGCGCGTGCAGGGACACGCTCTTTCACGCGCTTATGAACAAAAAATGAAAATAAGCGTTGAAAACAAAATGGCCAGATGTCATCACCCCAAGCAAAGCGCACATGAAGGCACCCTGGTTGGAGCAAGCCCGAAGAGCAGATATAATTCGTGCATGCTCATTTCAACTGTAAATAAAATTTTGTTCTCTCCCTCAAAACATGATCAAACTCACAGCCTTTTCTTTTCTGTTCCGATGGAAACAGCTTCAAAACTCGCGCGTTCTAGAAACGTATTTATGAAATAGTACCACAGCAGCATTTAGGATTTACGAGATTGTAAAAAAATAAAATCGTGACGCGATTTTTTTTTTTTTTTACGCAGCCTTTTAATTTTTTTCCGTGCAAGCCGCGACCAGCGCATTTTTGGTTTCCTATGTCAAGATTCATGGATACCCAGCGTTTGTCAAGATTCATGGATGCGGCATTTTATATTCTAAGACTGAGTGGAGGAAAAGAAAAATATGCCAAGCGAGGAGGTGTGTGTCAGTTGACGGCACTTAAAAAACAAATGGCATTGATAGCACATTCATTGTCAACAGCGCGTGGCCGAACCCTTTGACATAAGCCGGTAACCGTTATTTTTCCGGTTCAGTTTCCGTTCCGGGTTCATCGCGATAACAATATAACGGTTCGGTTCGGGTTTGGTTCGGAAAAAATACCGGTTCGGTTCCGGTTTTCGGTTCGGTTCAGTTCCGGTTCTGACACCCTGATATTAACCTCATGGCTCACAATCGCTTCGTGGATGCTGCTCTGTCGTCTGGTTGCCGTCATTGCCTCGCGATTTCACCAGTTCACACCACCGCGAGGTAACCCTACGCATGTGCGTATAAGATAATACGGCGCACGATCACCAGGGAGACTACACAGGGAGACTTCACAACAGTACGGCACCAGGGTAGAAGACTGCTCCTCGTATTTGGACCTATCTTAACATAATACAAAGTCCGTGTCCTTACCAACCGTTGCAAACCAGTTTAGCTTTGAGTCTGGAACAACCCAAGACGCTGCAAATATTATTTATTTACTAGTTAAAATTCGCTTGTGTTGTTTACTTGTAGTATTTGACGTCTGTTGAAAGCATTCTCAGAATACCTACAGAGTGTTTACTTTTAACGCTGACAATGATATTAAAAAAGGCACTGGTGACAAAAAACAACTGCAATTTATTTCCAGATAACTAGACCCTCGTGAAGCGCATTACGGGATAGGTACAACGTACATCACATTTAGAAATTTGTTTTTAATGTTTCCGAAAGTTATATTATTACTTCTTCAGTATTATTTGTCAGCATCCTTCAAATAACGTTTGCGAGTTTCCACAAATTTGGGCTTCATTTAAATCCTTCAATTATGTTCCTTATGCTCTTGGGTCGGAGAAAAGTAACGCCCTCTATTGGTCAGCACAGAGCTGCATTGAGGGACGGAACATTTACCTCTAGAAGGTTGTTTACAGCAGACGGCGGATGTAGTCGATGTTAAATATCCTTGTGGTCATTTCTTCTATCTTGTACGGTTCAAGGTCAATTTTTTGCATTTAACCATCCAAGGGACTGCAGCTGTCCTGCTACTCGGTATTTTTCATGGCCGACCGTAAATCTGAAACAGACATGGGCCCATCTCAAATACACTACCACTGTGTGCCGAATTGCGGGTGAATGGAATGTGTGTCTTTTCGGTTTCCTGGTAGGTGTGTTTTTCTAAAAGATTGAACTACTTGTAAGTTGCGCTCTGTGTTGTGTGTCTCTTCCACTTGCCTGTCGTTTTTTAGCGCCTTTATCTCCTAACAATGCTCAACCAACTATCCCGAATCAAAACCCTTCTACACCATTCAAGATGCTGTAATTAAAATACCTTAAGTAGCTTTTTGATATCATTCCAATACGTTTGATATACTACTCTACCTTAAATACATTTCTCAGTGTCTTGTACCTAATATCTCACATACATTTTTGAACTATTGAAATAGATTAGGGAAATGGAAATCGGGACAATCCTTAGCAAAAAGCTGAACCGTTCCTAAATTTGAAAGAGAAAGAAATAAAAAAAAACTGAACGGGTAACAATCCAGGATCAAAGATGAGACAGGCTATGGCCAGACTAAAAAAATTACATAAAAAAGCGAATTAAAAGGATATGGGGAGACGACACTACAAATGCAGTGTTTTCTATACTGGACCTTGCTACTGCAAGAATGTTAGTTTCTTTGGCCACTTTGGCATCTTGGGGGACAAGCGGTCCTGTGTTGTGGGGGAATGGTGAAATCCAGACCCCCGCTTTTTTATAAAAGCAAAAATGTAACAATAAGCTAGGGGTGGGCGAATATTCGAGAGTTACGAACGCGAATCGAATATTATACATTTAATATTCGTATTCGATTCGTAAACTAAGACTTTGGTATTTTTCGAATATTCGTCGTAACACGAATATTCGAAATTAATCGAATATTCGAGAACGTATTCGCAAGCGTAAGTTTTGCTTTCGGCTTCGGTTTCGGTAAGTAAGGCCCATTGACAGCGACATGTGGCGTCGGTGTCAGTAGCGGTAATCTGCGAGTTTCTGTTCCCTTGTGACTCCTGACTTTTTAAACTGCTCACTTTCGCGTTCGCCCACCCGTGTTATGGCGGATGGAGGTGTTTGCGGGGAACCGCCTGCGAAGCGGAGAAACGAACGGGAAACGGCACCAAAACGAAGAGAGAGGAGCGCTATTTGGAAATATTTTGCGAGGGTGACGGCATCGATGGCGCAATGTACGGCATGCGAGTCAACGCTTAAAGCGCCCACAGGTACGACAACGCCCCTTGTCAACCATCTCAAAGTACATCCTGCGTTGTTGAAAGAGTATCGTGGGATTACCGCTGGTACGCCAGGAAAAGATCAACCGACGCTGACGGACTTCGTCCACCGCACGGAGCCCCTGCCAGAAAAGAGGGTGCGAGCGCTAAATAACAAGGTGGCCGCCATGGTGGCGCTTGATTTACAGCCTTACAGCATTGTGGAAGACCGCGGCTTCAAAGAACTTCTGACAGAAGCCGTTCCCAACTATCGCCTACCATCCCGCTCTACACTCTCGCGCGTGCTTGTGCCACGGATGTATGACGACACCGGAAAGAAGTGAAAGCAGAGCTCAACAGTGCCTTTGAAGGCGGCACTACCGCTGTTGCCTTCACAAGCGACATGTGGACATCGCGCGCTAACGAAAGTTACGTGACCTTCACCTGCCATCTTCTCACTCCAAAATTCATGATGAAGCGGTTCACATTGAACACTCGACACATGGCTGCCAGTCACAGTGCTGTGAACATTGCAACTATGCTGGACGAAATGTGCCGTGACTGGGAGATACCCGATGAATGTGCGAAGTTCATCGTAACGTATAACGGGCGCAACATCCGTGCTGCAGTAAGGAGACTTCCGTGGACTGAAAGAGCGTGCTTCGCGCATACGCTTCAACTGGCGATTAATGACGCGAGATCCCGTTCGCCGGCCATTCATCGCCTGTGCAAGAAAGTGAGGCATATTGTGGGACATTACAAGCACAGTTCATCAGCTCAGAAAAGGCTTGAGGAGTGCCAAAAGAAGATGGGAAAGGACACACTACGTCTGGTGCAAGACGTGGAGACGAGATGGAATAGCCAGTATCTAATGTTGTCTCGCCTTCTGGAACTCAAAGAAGCAGTCACTGTGGAGCTTGCTACCTCGGACTGTTACATCGATGGACTTGGTTCATCAGAGTGGAAATATGCTTCTGAATATGTACAAGCATTGAAGCCATTGTTTGATGCCACTCTTATTGCCAGTGCTGAGAAGTATCCGTCTTTGTCCTCCCAAGCTCCTATGATTTTTGGTATGCTCCACTGTCTAGGTAACTGTGCTGGGGCATCAGAATTTCCCGCAGAACTGATAAGATCCATCAAGGCAAGGTTCACTCTGTATAAGGAGGACAAGGAAGCATGCCTTGCTATGTTCTTGGACCCACGCTTCAAGTCCACTATTTGTAAAGCTGAAAAGGAAAAATTATTATGGCTAAAAGCTCTGGTGCTGCAAGAGCTAGCCTCATGTGATGCTACTGAAGAAACCCTGCCGGAAGCTGCAACACAGTCAAAAGAGCAAGGCTCAACGCCGTCAGCAATGTTTGGCAAGCATTTGACCACTTAGCCAAAAGTGCAATGGAAAGCAAAGTGGTTTCACGGCGGCTTGGGCGAGTTGGTTATCCATGTCTCAAAATAACAGCGGAAATATAGGGTTACACACAAACACACGACACCACCGGCCACAAAAATAATCACACTTAGTAACACACTCACAGCAGACAAAGCAGCGCTGTGTGAGTGTTTTGTCTGCTGTGAGTGTGTTACTAAGTGTGATTATTTTTGTGGCCGGTGGTGTCGTGTATTTGTGTGTAACCCCATATTTGCGCTGTTATTTTGAGAAAGTGGTTTCAGCTTCAGAATGGGAAGTTGTAGCGTATGCGGAGGAGGCACTGCTAAAGAGAGAGAGTGATCCGTGTGAGTGGTGGCGAGCTGTCGGGTGCTTAAGATATCCGAGTCTGGCGAAGCTTTGCATCAAATACCTGGCAATACCTGCTACTTCAGTGCCGAGTGAGAGAGTTTTTTCTGTGGCTGGAGGTGTAGTTTCCGCTCGAAGGAAGCGCCTCCTACCTGACCATGTGCAGCAGTTGATTTTTCTGCATGACAACTTGTGATCTTCCCTACAACTAGAATTTTCGTTTTTGTGTTTTTATTCTCGTTAACACCAGTGCCTCACTGGTGTTAACGAGAATAAAAACACAAAAACGAAAATTCTAGTTGTAGGGAAGATTACAAGTTGTCATGCAGAAAAATCAACTGCAATTCTGCAGTTCAAAAATAAAAAAAAATAAAGATTAAAAGAAAAATCAACTGCAGTTCCGACATGTGAAAATAAAAATGCTGTGAATAAATGCACCTGCCTTCGACTATTCGATATTCGATTCGATATTCGAAGCTAACTATTCGTATTCGATTCGTATTCGAAAATATTAATATTCGCACACCGCTAACAGTAAGGTAAAAAGAAAGCTACGAGCAGGATGAGTTTTCAGAATGCAAGCAAAGAGACCACCCAAAGCCTTTAGAACGTGTTTCTAGAGCTTAGTACGGGGGAGAATTCAACAATCCACAGCCCTTAGAAACACAGCAGTGCCTCTCGGTCTACCCAGGTTCACTTTGTGTTGAAGTTGAGCCACCTCTGAATGCAAGTTGATGCCTTAATCCTCGGCCGTAAGCCACTCGGAAACAGGGCGGTGTATTGCTCTTCCGATGTGCATATCAGTGTGGGGAGGCACGTGTACTTAAGGGGAGCGTGTGCACGTCTCCCTGTGCTGATACGCAGGTCAAACTAATATCTTTGAAAGTAATATTATTAAATATCGAGGTGGGTTTAAGTCTATACTCAATTACTTTTACTAGGATCTGAACTTCAGTGCTATTCTAAATACTTTATGAAGGTAGTAAGTAAATAATATTACAATATTTTTTGAGTATCATGTCCAACAGTGATCTGCAGTTATAAAGAAAGGTACACAGATTCGTCTCTAAGCTCCTTCGCCAGGCACTCTTCTAGATTCAAAGTAAGCATGGTTTTTCATGCCTTTTATATTGATAAAATAGACAAAAAATGGGGATTAGCAGAAATTCGCGTTACCTAAATTACACGTAATTGCAATACTAAATTTAATTGTTTCCAATGTTTTTATAATATATTGAGCTAAGCCGGAACCTTTATATTTCCGGATAGTATATCAAAATAACTTTGAATGATTAAACCCAATTCAGTTCTCTCTAGTGTCACTTCTTCCGGCTGGGCCATTCTTCCAAACAAAAGCTCAAGCGTCAAAATGTACAAACTGCTGGGAGTAATAATAGAACAGAACCACTATCATAAAGCGTTTATGACGAGCTGTACCAAAAAATAACATAGTCTGGAGAAACGCACGCATTTGAAGAACGCATAAGGCTTTGGATATTTTTGTCGCTTATTCCTTTTCTTACACTCTAGTCTATATAATCTTCAGCCTTCAGAGCATAGAAGCGAACAGGTTCTCAGTTTGTAGCGCACAAGATGGGCGACTGTGCGTGTATGTTTGTGTATGAATGCCACCTCTCATTCGTCCCTCCTCTTTTCTTGCCCTTTCTTTCTCAACCCCTTTCTTTCTTTTTATCTTGCTATGTTTTTTCTTCCTCTATTTGCTGCGGAATGCTTTCCCTCTCGAAGTAGCTAACGAGACCCTCGATCAACGCTGGTTGGCATCTTTTTTATTTCTATAAGTTAACACACTACTGCTGTTTTCTAATCTATGAAGAAATATAACAAAGCTTCGAGCAAATTTGCCTGATTTTACTCGTAGAAACAAGCGCTATGTGGTAAGGCTCTTACCTGTAATCCCGGGGGAGGTCTTGCTTCTGGGGCTATGCGACGTGGAGTAGTCACAGGCTTCGGGATCGTGTCGTCAAAATTTAACGTTTCATTCACTTTTGAAAGGACAAAGAATAATTTAGTTTTTTACATAGAGCGTTATACCGGGTGTTTGAGGACTGGCGGCGCAAACACACGGATGATAATTCCATCATCCGAGTTTTTGCGCATCACGACAGCGAAAACAAAGTTTTAGCACGGGGAAAAGACTGACCCGAGATAAGTTCTCCACAAAACCGTTGAGACGTCGAGAATATTCCAGAAGGAGCTGGGATCAAGCCTTGAAGAAGTTCTGCCCTATTGCGCCCTTTTGACTCAAATGCCACCCAGCATTAAAGTGAAGAACTCGTAAATATATTGAGAACCTCTGCAGTTCTAGTTTGTTGTACGTTTTGTTTTTGTGGAGTAACTGATCCTGTGCACAATTCCCATGCTGTGTTTCGGACAACGAGCAACAATTATCGCTCTGCGAATGCTCAAAATTCCACGAGCAATTTTTTTTAGGAAAACATTATAAACGGTCTAATGATATGTTGATGAGCAATACCAAAGACGGAGAAACTAACCAAATTGACAAACAAAGGCATAAAAAGTGTGCTTTATAGTTTTTTTCAGTTATGGGTTCGCCCACTTGATTACTTGAAACTAACCGGACAGGTTAATCCGTTTAGCTTAGCATGACTGCCCAGTGCAGTGCTTTGTATTCATGCTTTCCAGAGTTTGATCGGAGTAGGGGCCACGTGCACCGTCCCTCTTGCCGGATACTTGTAAAATAAGACACGATGTGGGGCTATTACTCGTGAACATAGCCTGTTTATGTCTTCGAACCGGACTAAAGCTTCCGAAACCTCAGGATGGATTGTGCAACCAGTCTAGATAAATTCATCATCTCAATAAACAAACAAAAATGTCCAAAATTCCATAAACGTTCAGTGCCTTTTTATACTGATTAGTTTGTGTCAAAGGTAAACGATATGGGCTTTTTAATTAACGCGAGCAGTAATGACCTCACGACAAATAATGAATAGATTCGACCCGAGTGAGCTTTACCCCGGGTCTGGCAGTAATAAATCTACTTGATATGATCTCCTAGTTCTTTTTTTTTTTTTTCTTCGCTCAAAATTCAAGTATAGGTTTCTGCTCATACTACATACGAGTAAAACATGAAAGTATAAGAACTTCTAAAACTAGGTTCAATGGACTCTTCACATCTAGAAATAAAACTGGATTTCATCCCGATTACATAATTAGTTAGAACTGCAGTATAATACGTTACAAACTTCCTCTCAACTATTACCTCAAAATTTCTTTTTCCTCAAATTACGTTTTCCGCTAAAAGCGATTACATTTTTTTTTAATTATCTCTTGTTTGCTTATAAAATAAACATTATCCAGAAACTAGAAATTACATAATGTATGGTTTCCATAGAGCAACAGGAATTATCTGCGAGTAGCATTCAACGAAACTACGTAAAAATCGATTTCTACAAAAAAAACTGCGGATTTTTTATTTGATTTATTTCAAACGTCGTTCCCCCCGCCACGGGCAGTTCGCTCATCTTAGAAAGAGGGAGCGGTTTTGCTGCGCATTGCGAGATGCTGTCTGAGCTATGAGGACATTGACGTGATGTGAAGTAGTTTATTGTCACTTGCATTTTTTTATTTGATGCATTATTTTTATGAAAAAAACGCAGTTGTCGGCTGCAAGATAAAAAAATGAAACGAGTCCGGGTAAATCTTTTTTTTCGAGCGCCAAGCTTTTGGCACGCATTCCCGCAGCTCGAAAGTGTAGGTATCATCCTCATTCAAACAAAAATAAACAACAATTAAAAAACACCTTTTCACCGAAAATGGAGAGGGCTTGTCAATCAGTCATGCCGAGTATTTTAGTTATCCGTTTTATAATTTCACTTTTTAAGACATATGCGGAAGCGAAAGTCAATAAAGTGCTTTTCTAGAATTTTTTTTAATATCCACTGGGAAGATGTTCATGTTGGGAAAGAGTAATAAAGGTGCCGATATAATTACGTTTTTCATCACAAAATTTTCACTCCCTAGTTTGTAACTGTAATCTTACATAGCTCTGCAGCAATAAATTTGTTTCCAAATTATTTCATGGATTTGCAAAAGAATGCTAGACATTTTATTGATCTGAGCACATAGGTAAAGCTACTTTATTTTTACTTGGAAGAACTTCTGATGTGCATATTACAGTTTATGTTTGTGTTTTTTTGCCGGCAGGAATCTGCAAGCCTCTGAAACGTCACGTTATTCACTGACAGGGAAGACCAAAATTACAACAGAATACGTAGAAATATCGGGTCCCCTCACCACGGCCGCTCGAGTCTCTTTCCCTGCCACGCTCACATACTCAAGCACTTTAGACTCATAACCAGAACCTTTTTGTACATTTGGCCTTTCTTTGAGTTTATTTATCGCATATATACGCTACTATCAAAATTCCCGACAAAAGATTCAGGCCTCATCACCACCCCACAGTTTTGTAACGTTGTTTTGAGATTTAAAGTGAAATGAAAGGGTCTTTTCTACTTACAAGTCCAGTACACGACGGGTCTTATATATTGTTGTTTAGGATCGCTGATATTCATCTCAAACACTCTGCAGTACATGTTCCGCACGGGTTCAATCTTCCGGCTCTTAACTCTCAATTTTCGTGCCGTGAGGATGTCACGCAAGAATGTGTACTTTCTTTTATGTGGTCCACGAAGTACCGTAACCAGATGCTGGTCTGCTTGCCAGTCCTTTCTTTTAGCACGTCGGCATGTCGTGTGACCGCCTGCAAAGAAGCTTTTTTTACTCAACAAGATATAATCGTCCTTCGACGGACATCAACGTTATTCGTGGATAGACCGTGTGACCCAGTATTTGTTATTTGCTATTGTGCATGTTGGTGCACCATTTAAAAGAATAATATTTTAAAGGCAAAAAAGGTCGCTAATTATCCCATATGCATGTTCCTAGAATATTATAAGGGCTTAATACGCGTATAATTTACTTTTCAATATTTTCAAAGGCTTATGGTATTTTAAAGTTGTACAACGCAGTTGAGAGTGAAGCAGTAAAATCTCCATCCTGGCAAACCCAGCCGTGTTAAGCTGTTAAATGAGAGGTGCGAATAGACTACCATTTTCTCTATTGTCACATTGTAATAGTAGTTTCTTTGGCCAAAATTTTTCAGGTACTGTTATTGCAGCATTTTACTCTCTTTGGCTTATCACTCGGCTGTCTTTGCTCATATTGCCGAGGACTCCTGCAGCAAAAATATTTTAGAAGAAAAAATATTCGAACGTGCAAATCCCGAACGCTTGCGTCACGGACGAGTAGCAATAGACCCATAATTGCGAAGTTTTATTAGTTGCAACAAATTGAAACCTACTGAAAAACGTAAACTTCTCAAGGGTAACAAGATAAAAATTTGCCAGTATCATTCAGGGGTCACCCTTCCAAAGCAAACAAAGCTGTCAAAAGATAGCTGGTACAATCGTGATAGCAACGCCACTGTCTCAAGATAAATTAAATCCCCAGTTTGCGCAAGGTGCGGAGCCCATGTGGGGCCCACGTGGGCAGTGGGGCCTCGGGCAGCCCCTACGAAACCCACGTTGGTCCCACGCGGGCGCAAGGTGGGCATGCCGAATATTGGCTGCCCACGGAGTGCCGCGGTGGGTCCCACCTCGGATATGCGGAGGGCAAAGTTGGGCACAGCGTGGGCACACCCAACTTGGGTTGCCCATGCACACCCTCGTGTGTCCCACCTCAGCCATCCGAGGAACGGCCAATTTGGGCTGCCCGTGCAATAGACCCTTTCAGAAGTATGGTACTCTGTTGGAAGATGTGAAATCCCTGCACAATGGCGGACTGAAACCTCAACGTCACGGCACACTGGAAAAAAAACCACTAAAAAAGGTGATGATCGCAGTGACGTTGCACTTTCGACGCTGTTTGATTGGCTCGTCGGTTCGTAGTATTGGCCGCGCTCCGACGTTCGCTATCTTATGGAATGGTTTTGCACGTTCCTCGATGCAGTCGCTCCGCCGTTGCGCAGTGGTTCCGACCCTCTAATAATCAGCGCGTGACTTTGGAGAAGGGTCTGTACCGCCGAGGGTCCAACTTTGGCTATGCGAGGGCAAAATTACCGCACATATGGGCTTCAAGGGGGCAAAGTATAGGCATGCCCAACTTGGGCTGGACATGTAAACCCCTGGGACCCTTCGGCTCTAAAGAGGCGAAAAGCAATGATGTGGGCTCCATAGTGGCTATGCGTGGTCGTGCCCCAGTTGGGCGGTCCATGTAAAATCCCCGTAGGTCGCACCTCAATTCTGTAGGACTCATGCTTAGAATGACAATTGCTCCATGGCGGAAAAGCGTGGGCATGCCCGACTTGGGCTGCCAGTGTACAACCCTCCTGGGTCCCACCTCAGCTCTGCGGGGCCAAGTTACACAACTGCGTGGGCACCACCGTGCCAAACCGTGGGCAGGCCCGACTTGGGTTGCCCACGTTCAACACTTCTGGGTCCTACCTCTGCTCTGCGGGGGCAAGTTACCAACGGTGTGGGCTCCACGGTGGCAAATAATGATCATGCTCAACATGGGCTGCGTAAAAAAAACCATGGGTCCCCCTCGGCTGTACAGGCGCGAAGTTGTCAATAGTGCGGGCTCTACGGTGGTGAAGCGTGGAAATGCACGACTTGGACTGCCTAACTTAACCCCCATGAGTCCCACCTCAGCTATGCGTGGGCCATGTAAGCAATGGTGAGTGCTCCGCAGTGGCAGAGCGTGGGCGTGCCCGACTTGGGCTGCCCTTGTAAAAAACCCGTGGGTCCCACCTCGGCTCCGTAGGGGCTAAGTGAGAAACGGTATGCGCTCCGCAGCGGCAAAGCATGGGCATGCCCGACTTGGGCTGCCTAACCATAACCCCCGTGGGTCGCACCTCGGCTGTACGTGGGCCATGTTAGCAATGGTGCGGGCTCTACGGTGGCCAAGCGTGGGCATGCTCGATTTGGGTTGCAATTTGAAACGCCGGTGTGAGGTTCCACCATGGCACTGCGGGTGCCAAGTTTACAAAAATGGGGGTTCCACGGTGGCAAAGTGTGGACATGCCTCGACTTGGGCTGCCTATGTAAACACCCGTGGGTCCATCCTTGGCATCACTGGGGCCAAGGGAGTAAAGCTATAGGCTCCACGGTTGCCAAGCATGACCTGACTTGGGCGGCCTAACCAAAGCCCCTGTGGGTCCCACCTGGGTTGTGCGTTGGCCATGTTAGCTGTGGTGCAGGCTCCACAGTGGCAGAGCGTGGCCATGCCCGATCTGAGCTGCCCATCTAAAAACCATGTGGGTATCACCTCGACTCCACAGGGGCTAAGTTAGCAATGGTGTGGGCTCCGAGGGGGCAAAACGTGTGACTCATCCAACTTGGACTATATGTGGAACTCCCAAAACGGCCCTTTCCACTAATATTGATCATATTTACTGCACGTTCTGAAAATTCAAGATATTTGATCGGCTGAACTTGATACCGAATCACCGAGGATTGCAATTCTAAGCGCGTGAGTGAGAAACTGTAGCCTTGCTAAACTTCATTACTGAACCCACTACTCAGCGTGCATCTTGAGAAGGCCGTTTGACGTGAGATATTTTTTATGCCAAGTATTCAATTTGATGGTTAATTCAAAGCACGCTGGTCAGAATGTCGTATCTGTTCTAAAATTCGGTCTTCGTAGATGGCTCAAGCAGGCTGTGTATCCCTATTACCTGTGCAGCAAAGTTTTGTATGGAAATGTGCAAAGTTTGTTTTGTTCCATTTCGTACACTTGAAATACCTAATTTTTTAGGAGCATGCTCAAGACGTTTATTTGATATATCAAAATAGTAACATTTCCAGTAGGCACATGAGGGAAAGTGAGGCACGCTGATTTTGGTATGAACGGCTATACCCACACCGCTGAGAAATTATTAAATGACCCCGAACGAAATGAGGCTCCTGGGGCGACCTCATGAGGGCTGTTCACGTAGGCCCGCCGTGAGCCCCACGGGGGGAGGCCCGTGTGGGCTGCCCACCCAGGCCCCTGTGGGCCCCACGAGAAGGGCCCTTGTGGGCTCCTTAAGCAGCCACACTGCGGGACCCTGGAGGGGAGCCCATATGGGCTGCCCAAGAAGGCCCCTTGTGGCTCCCCAGGGGCAGACCAGGTGGGCTGCCTAAGAGGGCTCTACTTAGGCCCTACTTTAAAACCGACGTGAGACCCACATCGCCCTCTTTTCAGAGCCCACTTTGTGCTAGGTCCCGCGACAGAAGCCCGGGTGGGCTGCCCAAGTAGGGCCCCTGCAGGTCCCACGAAATGGGGCCTATGTGGGCTACCCAAGTAGGCCCCCCGTGGGTGCCGCGAGGGCAACCCACGTGGAGTGGCCAAGCAGGGCCCCCTGGAGGTCCCTCGGGGGAAGCTTAGGTGGGGTGCCCAAGTCGGCCCGCTATGGGTCCCACGAGGAAGCCCGGTTGGCAGCCACAGTGGGGCCGACTTGAGCCCGAGTTGCAAAACCGACGTGGGACCTAAGTGGGCTGCCCACTCAGGACCCCATCAGCCCCCCTTTGGAGCCCACTTTACGCTACTTGGGACAGTAGATAATATTTTCGAGTGTTATGACACCAAAAGCCATTCAGCAAAAGAGCTAACCCTGCAGCCAGTGAAAAGTAACGTCGACGCCTCTGACAAAGCATTATAATACCCTGCTCGGAGCATAGTGGATAAATGTCTCGACTTGGAGATAACCTTATTTCCGCAAAACCCCTTACGATATTGATTTTACGGAGAGGTTCTTGAACGATGGCATCAGAGACGTCAATACTCTTCCACCTTAATACATTATAATTATATAAGCCAGATTATCAATAGGTAGTGACAATGCTATTATATATAAATTGATTTGGGGCCGATAAACTGCCTTGTCACCTGAGGATTATTCTAGTGCAAGATAACCATTCGCAGAAATGCATTTACTATAAGTGCTGCGTAGTTGGCACTACACTTTAGCGACCAACCCTAGTGAAAAAACTTATATGTATAAGGAATGTCTTGGTCCTACAAACGCATAAACGAAGAGTAAATGATTACGCACGAAGTTATAAGAAACTTTTTTCTAGTTTTTTCATAACTTCTTATATAATCATATATTGTTCTTATATATTCTTATAAGGTCCTTTTATTTTCTTACATGATCTTATTTGATCATATGCGTTTATTTACCAAGAAATTTCTTATATATAACGTTTTTTATTGGGAGGCTAGGATTATTTTGACGGGAGATTGTAATCTCCACCGCATACATTTGGCAAAGTAGTCAAGTGGGGAAAGTGAGGTCAGCGTCATCTGAACTGCTCTTAGATATTTCTCTCCCGCCTTGCCTCCCACCTGGGAGGGAAGGAAGTGTGACGCGAACCGACGAGCTAAAACATCACACATGCAGTTCGAATGATATCGCTAGAATAAGTTTTGATTGTTGCGTTACTTCCGTCACGCCAAGAATGCATGGTCACGCAAATGCCATTGAATAACAAAGGTAGCGAGTGAAATCTTCTCTCTCCTCCTTTGAGGTATACACATTTTATCTTTATGCCTTGCTGTTTTACACCCACGCGTCGACGGTAGTGCCGCCTGGATCGGCCCAAGATAACAGGCGGCATTCTTCAAAGGATGTCGCTACTTTTCCGTATAAAGGGGCTTTAGGTCAAGCACGTTAGTTGTACGCCTTTTTCACGGGAAGTAGGACAGCCGGCTATGAGATACGTTTGAATAGTAAACCAGACTTTAAAAACACGTCTGAGGTTTTCTGAAACGCCGGAAAATGCTGAGCGTGCCTTACATTTCACTGCTATGTGAATTTAGTAGTTTTCTACGACGACCAAAATGTTTTTAATTAAATCTTTAGGTTTAAATGCTATAATTAAAAAAGGACTATGACTGGAAAGTAATTAGAAACCTCCTTATATTGAACGTTAAAGAGAAACTGCTGTGTTTACGTATTTCAAAGAAAACACTTAAATCTTCTTCAAAATCGGCCTACAGGATCATGAATATAAAAATTATATCTCAGAATGATCTCCATATAGTCACAACAGTACTTTCAAACTAGCACTGAATAACCCCCCCCCCCCCCCCGGGTCGCGGTGGGAACAAAATACTGTAAAACCCTTTATTTTCGCGGTCCCCATTTTTCGCTAATCGGTCACAGGGGACATAATCGAGGCCATTAAATTTTTGCGAATTACAGAAGCCTGCATTGAACTCTTCAGGAACGGAAATTTTCGCGTGCCCTTAGATTTTGCAAATTTTACATTCGCAAAAATTAAGGGCTTGCGAACATTAAGGGTTTTATAGTATCGGGACGTATTATACAGAGATATCAACGTTTTCAGCGCCTTCTGCAAGCCTTACACTAGCAGTCAGAAACGCTGCATGCGTTTCCTCACAAGTGGCACGCCTAAGGCAGTTGAGACCACTGGGTATGACGTCACACCCTGCGGATCTTTTAAGGCGAGAAGGCCTTATATGTCTCATCGTCCAGTCAACTTCAAAGTCCTTGAGCGAGAACACGTCGGCGACACGAAAAGTACGAAAATGCAAACGAAAGGTATCAATTAAACGGCGCCAAAGTTGCGTCGTCAGAGAGCAAACTGTCTTCGAAGGTTCGCTGTCACGTTTACATCGGCGCTTGTGCTTATGTCGTCTTAGGGATAACATAAGAGACCCTGTGAATTTTTATTCGTTTTTCTCGAGTGTATTGATACGTTCGGGTAAAATGCTTGCTATATTCAAATTCACAACTATAAAATTACGCTGAAATTCACCGCTAATTCGTTTTCTTTTTTCATAAAGCTCCTCAGCTTCCTTTTAAATTGTTTCTTTTTTCTAAATAGCGCCCTTGACACATATAAATATAAAATGCATTTTTGTGCGATGCCTAGTTTTCTCAGCAGCAATTTGGCCTGACTTTCGTGAAATATTATTTACATGAATCTGTAGTATAGTTATGTTCTTAAAGCAACAGTGCTGCCAAACTATTTAACGCTTTCATAGTTGGTAATTGTCGTCATACAGTGCTAGTAAACTATAACTAATAAAAACAGGCGTAGAAGAACAAGATATGACTCTATAGAACCGTTCCAAGCTGGTTCCACATCGTTCAGGTGGTATTAGCAGTACAACCAAGTTTATGTTTCGAATTTCAGTACTATGTCATTATAGAGGCGAACACTGACTTTTAAGAACGTTACTTTTCTGTGCCGTTGAGAACACTCGAAGACACCAATTTTTCATGAAGCTCGCCATTATCCTCGAAGCTCACACAAGCCTAGCGCCTACTATAAGCATTGATATTTTTCGTTCTAGAAAAGAAAATTGCCGGTCTACACAAAAAAGCGGAACATGCGCAATTAATTCAAGTGAAAGGATTTGTAAATTGCTTAATTAACAAACCCGAGATCCGAACGAAAGTTAGCACTTTACAACTTTCCTTCCCTTTTTCACTTTTACAATCGAAAATATCACTTTAGTTAGGCGAACAAATATTATGATACTCTATAGTGTTCCGTCAAGTCGATTAATAAATTTTAGGACAAAATAAAAGTGTTTTATTTACGGCTGAGCGACCGACCGATTACTATTCCGATTAATCAGTTAATGCTTTAATCCGATCACTTTTAAGCAGTTAATTGGTTCATACAAATTTAGTGCCATGTCGTTTCTGAAATATCAGTCTACATTTTATATGCTAATGGCGTTTAAAATCTAATACTTATTCGGCAACGGCAGACGTACGAAAGTTGCAGTGTTCTTGGTTGTACAGATATGTCTCTATTTTTTTTAGTTTCGATGGTGCCTGCAAACTACCACTTCCGTAAGAGGTACTTAGTTGAGTAAAACTCGGTAATTCGCGACTCTAAGAAAAGGGACGGCACCAAGCGGGAATATACTGAACTGACTGTAACACGTCATATTGTATTTTCCGCTCGTCTATTGTGGCTACCATGATTACAAGTTGACGGTGGTTTGCGCGATAGAACAGCTTTCTCGGTGACTCTGCCGTAACCCTAGTTAGGCTTGTTACCCAGGTTGCTCTGAACGAAGCCTACACAACCGCGTGAACCAGACATCCCGTATTTATCAACGTTCACCAGCACTGTGGAAGGATAGTATAGGCAGTTTCTTCATCGGTTTCTCGAGGAAAGTCAAACCTCTGGAAGATCGCTCACGTCAATACATCACCGCAGGTTCAAAACGTTGAGGATAAAATGCGGGGCAAATCATTTTGAGCCCAGTGGTTGCTTGCTATTGCCACACCTTGTGCGTTGATCTGGAACATGCCACGGAACGACCTGTTCTAGGACGCGATATTTTCCCAATATTGGCATCCCCTATAGGTCGCTGGAGTCACGAATAAAGCGGCTGTTCCATTTTCTGAGCGCATGCTCATAACGAGCTCACATTAATTGGCTGCTTAGACAGGCGACCTTGATGGTGTGGTATCAGACTTGTGCTAATCCCAACTACTATAGTCAAAATCAGTTTCGGTTTTAAGGGAGGGCGAAAAGGGTGGTCGCCCCCCCCCCCATTGCTTTTTTTTAACGAAAAAATTAGGAACACTGTAAGTGTTGTTTGCTGAACCAGTGAGCATTGGCAGCGATCAGAATCCTGTCCCCACACTAACACTCATTAAACTCATCATACACCAACCCTTTGGGTAGAGGCTCGAAAGCCCTTAGCTATCGTTTTATAAAAACCTATTTTCAATCAACTCAATGTCTGTGTATGTATCACAGATTATATGCACACACAAGGCGCGCGTAGACGTTGTTTGGGAATTTGATTTGGGCAGTGGCTTACTTGACCTCGACGAAGAATGAACAGACTTTCGACCATACACCATACATGCTGTTTGAATTATTTCAAAGTTCTCGAATTCTCCTCCCAAGTAGCACGGTTGCCGTCGCCTTAGGATTGTTTTACGTTTCCGAAAGAAAGAGAGCTGTATTGCTGGAATGAGGGACGACTTGCCGTCGACCATAAAAGTAGGCTTTTCCTCTCCCACGAATGCAGAAGATATCTTCTTTTTGAACACTTAAGGCCTGTTCACACATGTAGCGGAGCGCTACAAGCATAGCGCTGACCTTGCTCCAGGCGCGTGCTGACGGGAGCGTTGACCAGCTTAGTATCGCACCGTCAAAACTGTTGCTCGTGGCAGACGATAAGTATAGCTAACGACACCTGAGCAGCGCTACATCAGCGCTTCTTAATGAGACAGCGTAGAGTGGCACCATGGTTTAGGATGACTATTTATTATTGTGTGCTGGCTTGCACGCGAACGCAAGACAGAGTTAAGGCACGTTTATACTCCAACGTAACGTCGACGGGCGCGGCGTAGCGTAGCGCGCGCAGATATTGATTGGCCACAGCTCTCGAGTTCTGGTTGCCGGCCAATGAAAGGCGCGCGTTCTGCGCTACGCCGCGTTCACTGCGCTCAACGTCGGAGTATATACAGCCCTTAACCTTATAGTTTGATAGACAAGCGTGTCAAAATATTTTATGAAAGGACATTTGCTTTATAACCCTTAGAGAAAGAGAAAAAGCTCAGGCATCTTCACATCGAAAGTGAGCGGGGTATTTACAGGTGCAATTTAATGCCGTCATGATGGCTATCTTCCTGAGTTCCGGCGTTAAGTACGCCACCTTGGACTTCCAGAGATGTAGATTAGTCCTGGGGGGCCTTTTGGACACACAAGAAATCGTTATTTGACAGTTCGAGTTCACGTGCCACGCCCAGAAGATTAAACGAATACGTTTTCGTTAAGCACCATGGAGTCGCCTCCAGACACAGGGAAGAAGTTTCCGGTAGGCATCGAACGGATCGTCTCGAGATTTACGAGAACATTAATTTGCGGGGATAAGCCCGACCCGTTGGGAAGGCCGGGGAGAGGCGTGAAGATGGGAAACGAAGTTAACGCCTTCACTGAGCTGGCATGGACTGTCGGTGTTCCTGGCTACCTGATCATTCAGCTAAACGTCATAAACATTGCCCCTTTTTGTTTGTTTTTAATCCTTAAGGCAAGCGTAACAGGTAATGTCAGCAACGTTTCCTCTCGGCGCTCAGCGGTGTCCACGTGATTGGCGGAACGCGCCTGCGCAGGGCTCTTGGGAGCCGTTCATCCGTCCCGCCTTTACCGACATCGTCTTCTCACCGTTTGTGATTATTGGCTCATGGAATTTCGTTCACACTACGTGCGCAGACTGATCCCGCAGTTGTGCAGACGTCGTTGGATATCGTGGACACCAAAACGTGGTGAAGACTGCGGTGCAGACAACACTTGGGCGTGGCACACGCCCGCCCTAACGGTGGCCCGCCCCGATCCCGGACATCGTTGCATTGAGGACCACGTGACATCTCGTACCACGTGGTAGCCATGTGTTCGGCGGCCCGAGGCCCATTTCGCCCAACGAAGAGGAAGTTTTGGTTTCGATTTCTGCTCATGTCTACAGTAAGATTTAACAAAGTATGTCCCATTTTTCACGAACCTAAAGACGTAGTGCTTTTTATTAGTGCTTTTTAATGTAAAACAACTCATTATCCCGAATTTTTCGGAATTGAGTGGAGTTTCCCTTTGACTGCGGAGCTCAAAATAGTCGAATCTGCGTGCAGCAAGAACCGCGGACTAGTCCCCCCCCCAAAAAAAAATAAGCTTTTTTTTTAGAGCGCAGCTCTTAGGCGTTCGTTTCCGGCATGAGCGGCGACGCCGTCGCCGTCGGCGTAACCGCGCGTTGCATTATGGGACGTTTCTCATAATGACGTCACGTGAGGTCACGTGTGACGTCACGAGAGGTTATGAGGGTTACCCTCTAGAGGGGCACGAGGGTTACCCTCAAGAGGATCATGAGGGTTACGACGGTTACGCTCACGAAGGTAACGAGGGTTCCCCTCACGATGGTCACGAGGGTTACCCTCACAAGGGTTACCCTCACGAGGTTACCGGGGTTATCCTCACGAGGGTTGCAAGGGTTACCCTTACGAGGGTTAATATTGCCAATATTCCCTGCTAAATTTATTCGGAAAGGAAGAGGGGCATACCCTCCCCTCTGTACCTTGCCCTCCTCCTTCTCAAGAGCTGCGCTCTAATTCGGCGTTACAGAAATGTGTAAAGGTGTCATTTTTTGATTGGTCTTTTTTTACGTAGGAATAAGAGGAAAACAATTATTCACGCTCCCTACCTTCCTTCAACGAGTGTCCTCATTTGAGGTTCGTTGGGCCGAGGACACATGAACAACGGTAAATTTAAACTTATAAGTCCCTTGAGAGGAAAGAGGCGCGGTGTATAGTGCAGCACTTCTTTCAGCTTCAGTGTTAGATACTCCACATGCGTGCGGTACACCAGTTTGAAAAGTAAACCTTAGGTTAAATTTGAAAAAAATGAAAGCAAGGATCAAGGTTTGCAACCAACAGCAAGGCGAGGAGATCATATCTGACATAGTCATTTCAATTCCAAGCGACTGTCTTTTAAGGGCAGCAGCGACTATTTTGAACAAGCAAATGAGCGATCGTTCCTGCCGGTGGATATTGCCGCGAGCGCAGCTGACCAAGCAGGCAGCGCGCTCGTGGCCTAACGGTTATCGCGCGTGCCTTCCACGCAGAAGGCCAGGGTTCGATTCCTGGCCGCGCCTACACATTTTTGTTGACGCTGTAATGTGATGTTCTAGTAAATTCGAGAGCCGCCTTGCTAATTCGAGGTTAGAATGTTCTACGAACCGAACCTTCTACGCCGAATGTTCTGGAGCCCACGCGTGTACAAAAGGGGCTTCGCCTGGCAAGCCGAGTCAGTTTCGCCTCAGCGTTCGATCCTGCTGCTTCGCCGCTTTCGACGCCCGCGACGCTCTGTTATTATCTTCTGTTTCCTTTTTACTTTTGGGCACAAGTTCGCCCCATTAAACGTTTAGTTTCTTCAGTTATTATCGCCTCATCACTTGTCATTCGTGACATTTTGGTGGAGGTGCGGGGTAACGCATGCCCCTGCCGCGTACCCCTCCGACTTCCCGCAGTTCAAGTCCGAGCCCAAGCCCCCAAGAACCGAGCGAAGACCAGCCCGGGATCCGATCAAGCCGCCGGAACCTTGGCCTACCCCCGGAATTAGGACCCTTGCCACCCAGGACCAGGCAGACAGGGAGGACGACGATGGCCAACCAATCGGAGACCCCGGCCGCTTCTGCCGTCGTATACCTGCCCGTCGCACCCCGGAGTCCGACGCCTTTCCACGGGGAGATCAACGAGGACGTTGAAGATTGGCTACAGCATTACGAACGAGTGGCCCGCCATAACCAGTGGACACCGGAGCAGTGCCTTCAGAACGTCTACTTCGCTCTGGAAGGCACGGCACGCACCTGGTTCGAGAACCACGAAGCGTCGATTTCGTCGTGGGAAGAATTCCAGGCCGAGCTGCAACGCACCTTTGCCAACCAGCAGCGACGACAGCGTGCCGAAGAACTTCTCCAAGCAAGACACCAAGGGCCAAACGAGAGCGTCACAAGCTTCGTCGAAGACGTTCTCCGCCTCATGAACCGCGCCGACCCAAACGCTCCCGAAGAGAAAAGTTGCGGGTCCTAATGCGGGGCGTGAAAGAAAACATCTTCGGGGGCCTCGTGCGGAGCCCGCCTACCACCGTCGAAGGTTTCATCACTGAGGCCACCAACATCGAACGTGCCCTTCACGCGCGGGCCTCACACTACCAGAGACATCCCGGCTTCGCTGCACTCTCGCCGTCCAGCTACAGCATCCCGGACATCCGCGACATCATCCGGGACGTCGTCCGGGAGGAAATCAAGAAGTTCCTGCCTGCTGCCCATCAGCCTGCTTCGCTCTCAGTAGCCGAAGTTGTCCGCGAGGAAGTTCAGCGGGCGTTCCACCCTGAGGCTCCTGCCAGCGTAACGGCACCCGAGGAGCCCTCCTGACCTACGCGGCGGTAGCTCGGAGACCGGCGCCAGCTGCCCGGCAGTATTCCACGCCGCCCCGACGCGAGCCAGAGCCGCAGACCTTCCGACGCCGGGAAGGGCAGCCCCAGCTCGTCCGTACTGAACAACCGGCGCCTAGAAAGACGGATGTGTGGCGCACGGCCGATCGACGCCCGCTGTGCTACCACTGCGGTGAAGCGGACCATATCTACCGTCGATGCCCCTACCGCCAGCTGGGCCTACGAGGGTTTGCGCCCAACGACCCTCGACCACGTCTTGGAGAGCGACCTCGGGACATCGAGGACTACCTCCGCCGCTCGTCATCTCCTGAGTCGTCTTCCCGCCGAGGATTCCGTTCACCGTCTCCGCGACGCTCGCCATCGCCCTTCCGCCGGTCTCGTCGAGACAGCCTGTCACCCATCGCTTCTCGTCGGGAAAACTAGGCGCGGCAATGCCGGGAGGTGGTGTTGCCGAAGACGAACGATGCCAAGATCCTCCAAGATCGTCGGAGCTCTCCCACTCTAACGCCGCAACGCCCCGAAACGACGTTTCTGCAACAGTGTCGAATAACCTCAACGTTATCATCGACGGCCACGACGCGACGGCGCTCGTCGACACCGGAGCAGACTACTCCGTTTTGAGTGGGAGACTCTCTCGTCGCCTTCGGAAAGTTATGACGTCGTGGGACGGACCGCAGATACGAACCGCCGGCGGACATCTCATCACCCCAGTCGGCATCTGCACTGCTCGCGTCGAGATCCACGGTGAGACGTGCCCTGTCAAGTTCGTCGTTCTGCAAGACTGTGCGAGGGACGTTATCCTCGGAATGGACTTTCTCTGCGAGTATGGCGCCGTCATCGACCTCGGAGCAAACCGGCTGACGCTACGAAAACCTGCTCCACTACCGGAGGAACCAAAAGCGACGTCATCCGCGGTCCGAGTCCTCGCAAGTCACGTGAACTTACCACCGCGGTCGAGTGTTTTCGTGCCCGTCGGGAGCACCGAAGCTTTCTGCGGCGAATTTCTGCTCGAGGGGAGCCTCCAGTTGCTTCTAGGAAGAGGAATAGGCGTCGCAAGAGGTATAGCTGAACTTCAGGATGGCCGCACTGTGGTCCTCGTGACGAACTTCCGAAACGAAGCGCAACACCTCACGAAAGGTGCAGCCGTTGGCCACGTCGAGGAACTCCGAAACTCCGCCGAAATCGCCGCCATTACTGACGAATCCTCGCCACCTCAGCAAGACAGTACGTCGCCAGCGCAGCTCGACATTGACCCTAAGCTTTCGGGCCCGAAACGACGTCAGCTGATGAACCTCCTCACCGAATACCGAGACTGCTTTGCGACGTCGTCGAAGGTGCGCCAAACCGCCGTTGCGAAGCACCGCATCGTCACCGAGGACGACGCGCGCCCTGTGCATCGATCTCCATACAGAGTCTCCGTTAAAGAAAGGCAGGTGATTCAGGAGCAAGTTCAAGAGATGCTGGACGACGACATAATCCAACCTTCAAGCAGTCCATGGGCCTCTCCAGTTGTACTGGTTAAGAAGAAGGACGGGACGCTTAGGTTCTGCGTGGACTACCGGCAGCTGAACGCAGTGACGAAGAAAGACGTCTATCCACTCCCCCGCATCGACGACACGTTAGACCGGCTGCGCCACTCTCGATACTTTTCATCGATGGACCTGAAGAGCGGCTACTGGCAGATCGAAGTCGACGAACGGGACCGAGAGAAGACAGCTTTCGTCACGCCGGATGGACTGTACGAGTTCAAGGTTATGCCCTTCGGACTGTGCACGGCGCCAGCAACTTTCCAGCGTGTCATGGACACCGTACTTGCAGGACTGAAGTGGCAGAGCTGTCTCGTCTACCTCGACGACGTCGTAGTGTTTTCCGGCGACTTCGACGAGCACTTGCGACGACTCCGAGCTGTTCTCCAAGCCATACGGACCGCCGGACTCACCCTGAAGCCGTCAAAGTGTCGGTTTGCCTATGACGAACTGAAGTTCCTAGGTCACGTGGTTAGTAACGAAGGCGTTCGCCCCGACCCAGAGAAGACTCGCGCCGTCGCAGCATTTCCAGCGCCGAGAGACAAGAAGGCCGTGCGAAGGTTCCTTGGATTATGTGCCTACTATCGCCGCTTCGTTCGGGATTTCGCAAGGATTTCCGCACCGCTCACAAACCTCACGAAGGACGCCGAGAAGTTCGAATGGGCCGAGGAGCAGCAGCAGGCATTCGACGAGCTGAAGCGACGACTGCAGACTCCTCCTGTCCTTGGACATTTCGACCAGGATGCGGAAACCGAGATTCACACGGACGCAAGTAACGCAGGACTTGGCGCGGTACTGGTTCAAGTACAAGATGGAACCGAGCGAGTCATCGCCTACGCAAGTCGGACATTGTCCAAGGCGGAGAGAAATTACTCCACGACTGAGAAAGAATGCCTTGCGGTCGTCTGGGCAATCACGAAGTTTCGTCCGTACTTATACGGGAGCCCGTTCCGCGTAGTCACGGACCACCACTCGCTCTGCTGGCTTGCGAACCTCAAGGACCCGTCAGGACGCCTCGCTCGATGGAGTCTCCGACTGCAAGAGTTCAACATGACCGTGGTCTACAAGTCAGGCCGCAAGCACAGCGACGCCGACTGCCTGTCCAGAGCTCCCGTCGAAACACCTTCCGGTAGCAGCGACGATGATGACGACGAGAGTTTCCTGGGCGCAGTGAACACCGATGACATGGCCCGACGTCAACGAGGCGATCCTGAGCTGCGCGCACTGATAGAGCACCTGGAAGGGCGCGGAAGTGCCATACCACGTGTTTTTTCACGCGCCCTGTCGACATTTGCAATTAGACAAGGTGTACTCTACAAAGAGAACTTCGGGAACAACAACTCGCCGTGGCTGCTGGTAATCCCGACCGACCTTCGGGAGGAGATCTTTCAAGCCTGCCACGACGACCCGACGTCTGGACACCTAGGTTACAGCCGGACACTGGCCCGTATTCGTGAAAAGTATTACTGGCCCAAGCTTCCGAAAACCGTCCACCTATACACACGGTCATGCCATGAATGCCAGCGACGCAAGAAACCTCCCACGAGACCGGCCGGACTCCTGCAGCCAATTTCTCCGCCAACAGCACCCTTCCAGCAGATCGGAATGGACCTACTTGGCCCTTTTCCGCCGTCGACGTCGGGAAATCGCTGGATCATCGTCGCCACAGATTATCTCACGCGGTACGCCGAAACGAAAGCCCTTCCTTCCGGGACTGCTGTGGAGGTTGCCAAGTTTTTCATTGAATCCATCGTCCTCCGGCACGGCGCTCCCGAAGTCCTGATCTCAGACCGTGGATCCTCGTTCATGGCCCAGCTGACGCAAGAAGTCCTTCGTCTCAGCCACACCAGCCATCGTCGCACCACGGCGTACCACCCGCAGACCAACGGGCTGACGGAAAGACTCAACAAGACCATCGCCGACATGATCTCCATGTACGTCGACGTGGAGCACAAGACATGGGACGAGGTGTTGCCGTACATCACTTTTGCCTACAACACGGCCGTGCAAGAGACCACCGGGGTTACCCCTTTCAACTGGTTCATGGTCGCAAAGTGACGACAATGCTGGACGCGATGTTACCCCATGAACCGGCTGTCGACGGAAGCGACGACGCCCAGGTGGTTGCCCAACGGGCAGAAGAAGCCCGTCAGCTCGCCAGACTCCGGATTCAAGCCCAACAACGTATCGACACTGGCCGCTACAACCTTCGTCGTCGGGACGTCCACTTCCAGCCCGGAGACAGGGTGTGGGTGTGGACACCGATCCGCCGCCGTGGTCTCAGCGAAAAACTCTTGAAGCGCTACTTCGGACCCTACAGAGTGCTTCGTCGACTCGGGGATCTGAACTACGAGGTGATGCCCGACGGTACGCGGACTTCATCACGCCGCCCACCGCGACCTGAAGTCGTCCACGTCGTGCGCCTGAAGCCCTACTACGCTCGATAGGACTGCGGACCTTATATGTTCCGAAGGACGCTTTAGTTCCGTTCTTCCGTGGACAGGAGGAGTGTCGTTCTTCTTATCGCTTTGTTTTGTTTTTGTGTTGCATCGGGGCGATGCACTTTTTTAAAGGGGGGATAATGCCGCGAGCGCAGCTGACCAAGCAGGCAGCGCGCTCGTGGCCTAACGGTTATCGCGCGTGCCTTCCACGCAGAAGGCCAGGGTTCGATTCCTGGCCGCGCCTACACATTTTTGTTGACGCTGTAATGTGATGTTCTAGTAAATTCGAGAGCCGCCTTGCTAATTCGAGGTTAGAATGTTCTACGAACCGAACCTTCTACGCCGAATGTTCTGGAGCCCACGCGTGTACAAAAGGGGCTTCGCCTGGCAAGCCGAGTCAGTTTCGCCTCAGCGTTCGATCCTGCTGCTTCGCCGCTTTCGACGCCCGCGACGCTCTGTTATTATCTTCTGTTTCCTTTTTACTTTTGGGCACAAGTTCGCCCCATTAAACGTTTAGTTTCTTCAGTTATTATCGCCTCATCACTTGTCATTCGTGACAATATCAATAAACTTATCTGCTTTCACAAGTGGGAAAATAAACTGAAAGTGCTCTTTGGACTGTTCTCGATTAACATCAAATTTGTACCCTAGTGTAAAATATATATATTTCTCTGTTTATCGCATAGTTAAAAAAATTAAAAGGCGAGGAGTTTAATTTGACCCTCTGAAATGTAATACGTGGAAATCAACGAAACAGATTAATCGATTTATTTATTAACTAAAGGGTGCCGTATCGGGTTAAATTCGTTAATCGACGCCCAGGTTTAGTTTTATTATGTTTCTCACAAATTTGCTCTAAACGAAATTTTAAAATTTACAATGCTCTACGCCCTAGTCTCTGTGGATAATCAGCAACAGTAGCTTAATTAGGTGACAGCGCACGTTAACAATAAAGCAAACAAATTCGTATACTCGAGCCAAGTTAAAACTAAAATATTACTTGCTATAATTTAATTTACGGAAACGTTTGGTAGTATAGTGCCACTCACCAGACGTATGGATCACAAATTGCTGTCTTGTATTCAAATCTTCGAAAAACACGATAACCTCCTTATCCAAGGTAATGCGAAGGGCGGCCTTGCGTCCAACTGCATCGTATGCCTCCTCAAAGATGTTGGTTTCTTTGAATTTAATTTCCACTTTTACTCTCCGAGGAATCTGATTCCGAAGAACCTTCTTCCGAAGAATCTTCTTCCCGACGTAGCTCCCTAAGGGAGCTACGTCGGGAAGAAGATTCTTCGGAAGAAGGTTCTTCGGAATCAGATTCCTCGGAAGTAAAAGTGGAAATTAAATTCAAAGAAACCAACATCTTTGAGGAGGCATACGATGCAGTTGGACGCAAGGCCGCCCTTCGCATTACCTTGATAAGGAGGTTATCGTGTTTTTCGAAGATCTGAATACAAGACAGCTGAGTTTGTGATCCATACGTCTGGTGAGTGGCACTATACCACCAAACGTTTCCGTAAATTAAATTATAGCAAGTAATATTTTAGTTTTAACTTGGCTCGAGTATACGAATTTGCTTGCTTTATTGATTAACCTGCGCTGTCGCCTGATTAAGCTACTGTTGCTGACGTATCCACAGAGACTAGGGCGTAGGCATTGTAAATTTTAAAATCTCGTTTAGAGCAAATTTGTGAGAAACATAATAAAACTAAACCTGGGCGTCGATTAGCGAATTTAGCCCGATACGGCACCCTTTGGGCCAATAAAATAAATCGATTAATCTGTTTCGTTGATTTCCACGCATTACATTTCAGAGGGTCAAATTAAACTCCTCGCCTTTTAATTTTTTTAACTATGCGATAAACAGAGAAATATATATATTTTACACTTTAGGGTACAAATTTGATTGTTAATCGAGGACTTAGTCCAAAGAGACTTTTCAGTTTATTTTCCCACTTGTGAAAGCAGATAAGTTTAT
>JAZHYW010000589.1:0-21747 GCA_037355805.1 Ixodes ricinus | reverse complement strand
GGCTCTTTAAATCGACCGCAAAATTCGGTTTCTTAACCTATCGCGCTACGACTTTGTGCAGCATTGCCCACAGATGGTGCACCTTTGTTTGTAAAATTTGCAAAGAACGAATTTATCTGAGGAAAAAGTAAAGAAAGAAAAAGGCTTGGCTCCTATGGAAACACAGCGACGCCACCGGTCTGCAAACAACACGGCGCCGTTTCGCACGGTAGACAATGGATAGCGCAACAATGCCGCCAACGAACGAGCATACGGCGCCGAGAGCCGGCACTTTAGCAGACGATCCTTTCGACTCAAAGCGGCTCGCGTTCCGCAGGCGGCGACAGTCACAGAAACAAAAACAGGCGCGGTAACAACAAGGAACTGCAGTTCCTTGTCTGCTAAACTACGACGGCTCTCGGCGTCGTCTGCTCGTTCGTTGGCGGCAGTTGGCGTCGCGACCGCTTGCGCCATCTCTTGTCTCCCGTGGCTTGTTCGTCTTGCAGACCGGCGTCGTGCGTTTCCCGGAGCTGGCCTTCTTGCTTTTTCTCGGGTAGTTCGTTCTTTGTGAGACGCATGAACGCTACGAACATCATGGCGCGTTGGTAAGCGCCGATTTTCCGGTCGATTTAGAAGCCTGCCGTCTGATTTCGCCTGATGCCTTACTGGTATGTACAATCGTCCCGTCGGCGGTTCGTGATGATGTCCTCGGTGTGGCTCCTTTTCTGCAGCCCCCGGTTCTTCTTCTTCTTCTCTTCTTGCTGGCCCTAGCCAGCTTGGGCAGCCGGGGAAAGTTTCCCCGGCCCAAGCACCGTTTTGCTCCAAGGGGCAAGCTAGCCCCAGCCTGGCTAGCCGGCCTGGCAGTTCAGCGGGGGTTCCTTGTCTAGCCAAGCTTGGCTTTACGGTGTAACACAAGCCTGGGCCAGGCTGGCAGTTCAGTGGTCAGCCAAGCTTGGCAAAACAGTCTGAACGCAGCCTGGGCCATGCTGGCAGTTCAGTGGTCAGCCAAGCTTGGCAAAACGGTCTAAATGCAGTGTGGGCCAGGGTGGGAGTTCTCTGGTCATTCAATCTTGGCTATTCGGGGAATTTACAGACTACTCCCAAGGAAGCTTATGCTGTCATGCAAAGGAAGTTTTTGTGGCATATAGCCAAACAACGTCTCCAATTTTCGGTGCTGTGTGCAGAAAAAACTGTTTGCAACTTTGTTCAAGATTTAGTGCCTCACGATTAATAAGCTGCTCAGTAATTTTCTCAGAATACTTGAACAATAGAATGAAAGTTGAAAACATGTGCAAGCTGCTGTATTTATTGTGTGGTCGGCATGCAAATGAAGCTGCAAAATTGAATCAAGTTTGATACAGTGGTTTTTATTTCATGCTCAGTACATGGTGCTGGCTTATGCCCGAGTCCCACTCAGTGACGAACAGAAACAAACGACAGCAACAGGCCTCAAACCTGAGTCTTTCGCAATTTGACAGGCTTTGTAGAATAAAGGAGGCTATGCTTAAACACAACCACCATGCACGCGAGGGTATCTTTGGCAGGCACAATCACTTGTGCTTATTTCATGAGCACTGAACGAATAAACGCTTGCCAAAGGTACCATCATGGGCATGCTGCACGAGTTAAAGGCTTGTCCGTGTCGTTTGTTTCTGTTTGTCGCTCTAGTGGGACTCGGGCATAATGCCAGAGTCCCACTAGAGCGACAAAGGCTGGTTTCTGGATAAGGCTGGTCACTGGTCGAGTATCTGCTGCCTGGTAACTGGGCTTCACAGCTAGCAGGTGGCTCTGCAGATCCGAGTAATAATGACAGCAATGGTCGATGGTTCACCCCATGCCCACTTCATGGCTGTGACGTAGAGCTGGATAGCAGCACCTGGAAAAGGAACAAGATAAACATTGACGCGTGTTTAGTAAATATGTTTCACATGAACTATAAATCATGCTCCTAATTGAATTAGAACACAGCAGAAAGGCTACCCAAAAGGTCTTGGTGGTACGTTCAGTCTCCTTCAGTATAAAAGACCTACTGAAAGTGCGTGGCTGAGATGGTGGTAGTCGGAAGAGCTATGTGCGCTCCGTGTGATTCAGTTCTGCCTCGAGGAAAGGACGCTCACTCAGGGCTCAACTGGTTCTGAACTTGCAAACAGTTTTTGGTTTAGGTTTAGCCAAAAAGTGTGCTTCATCAGCATCACGCACAGAGATATGGTCATGAAGGCTTGAAGCAAGCATGCTCATCACTGTTTCTGTTATCAGTTGCTTCAGGTGTAAAATTAATATTAAAGTTACACCCCAGTCTCATATTTAAAAAAAAGTGTGGTGAAGAGCACATTCATTATTTAGAAGGATGGCACGAACCTTGCACTTTAACGGTCAAAATAATTGCCTTGACTCTGGTCGGTCTCTCTCAGACAGTATTTTCTGAGTTAGTAGCCGTTACATGATGCTGATGAACTGCTCTCCACCGCGAAACCGAAAACTGATTAGCGTGTGTTGCACTTTAGCTGAGCCCCGAGTGAGTCCCCCTTGGGTATATTGGAATCTCCCAGAGCGCACAGAGCGCCCCAAGCCACTGCCTCGGCCAGGCGCTCCCATTGGGTCTTTCATATTGCAGGACTACATAACGCAGGAACTACAGAACTCGACAGTGACAAGCATGGTTTCCCTCTATTTGCAGTATACTACTGCCAGTAAATGCAAAATAAAAGCCAGAGCACCTCAATGTGAACACCACATGTAACATGCAGTACTGCGGAAGGTTGCTCAGATCATTTGAAAGAAAATTTTTCATTTCTCTTGTAGTAAAACCGAGCCATAAGCACAACTTCACTATAAAGATGTTTTCTGTCTTTATCTTAAATGCATAGAAGTGCTTTTTGATATTTATGTTGCAAACCTATAAGATTACAATATAAAGTGATGCCAACTTCCACTGACAGCCCTGAAGCTATAAACCACAAAAACCAAATTCCCCAGCAATTAAAATGCATCAAAAGAAAATCAGATCAGAAAAACGTTCAGTCTGACTTAAGTATATTGAATCAATAAATACAAAGAATGCTAGCCATATTCTTGTGAAAATGTATTTTAAAATGTCAATGTAAAATGGGATCCGACATATAATGCTGGAGTCCTACTAGAGCGACCAACAGAAATAGCCGACCCCGACAAGACTTCAATACATTGAGCATGCACACGAAGATACCTTTGGCAGGCTTGCCGTCTCTCGGGGCTCATGAAGTAAGCACAAGCGATTGCAAGCCTGCCAAAAGATATCTTCGCATGCATGTGGCATGGTCTTGAAGCTTAAGATGGCAAGTAGGGCTAGTTTGTTATTCATCACTAAATAATATGCAAAACAACATGACCAAAGAAAGGAAGATCTGGACAGGATATGGCGTATCTTTCAACTGAATGGTTTATTTAAAAAAAATATAAATACTGATAAAAACTGACACCTGTTGGCAGAGCACTGTAAGATAAGGTCAAAACGCACTCCCTTAGAAACCAGTGTCACTGGCTCTACGGAGGAATTTCTTTTCAGACAATAACAATGAGTGTGCACTCACATGTTACCCTGAGATTTTATCAAGGCCACCTAACAGTTAACTGTGTCTGAGTGCAAGTCCAACTTAGAAAAGACTATAGTCGGTGACAGGTCAAGAACGAAGCGGAAGCTCCTCCCACCCCTTTCCATTTTAGCGGAGCGAACCAGTGGAGAGGAGTAAGCTCGCCTCCTCTCCAGCCGTTCGCACTGCCTAAGAGTGGAAAGAGATGGGAGGAGCTTCCGCTTCGTTCTTGACCTGTCACCGACTATACCCAAGCAGCACATTATGGCCGGCTCAAGCTTGAGCCAGACTGGGCAGCCGGGGAAGTTTCACTGGGCCTAGATTGTTTTGCACCATGGCTCTATGCAGCCCCAGCCTGGCTAGCCGGCCCGGCAGTTCAGTGGGGGTTCCTTGTACAGCCAAGCTTGGCTGTACGGTGTAAAACCAGCCTGTGCCAGGCTGGCAGTTCAGTGGTCAGCCAAGCTTGGCAAAACGGTCTAAATGCGTCCTGGGCCACGCTGGCAGTTCAGTGGTCAGTCAAGCTTGGCAAAACGGTGTAAATGCAGTGTGGGCCAGGGTGGGAGTTCTCTGGTCATTCAACCTTGGCTATACAGGAAATTTACTGGCTTCTCCCAAGGATGCCTCTGTTGTCATTCAAAGGATGTTTTTGTGGCATATAGCCAAACATATCCAATTTTTGGTGCTGTGTGCAGAAAAAACTGGTTGCTACTTTGTTCTGGATTTAATGCCTCACGATTAATAAAGCTGCTCAGTAATTTTCTCAGAATACTTGAACAATAGAATGAAAGTTGAAAACATGTGCGAGCTGCTGTATTTATCGTGTGGTCGGCATGCAAATGAAGCTGCAAAATCAAATCAAGTTTGATACAGTGGTTTTTATTTCATGTTTAGTACATGGTGCTGGCTTATGCCAGAGGCCCACTACAGCGACAAACAGAAACAAACGACGGCGACTAGGTTTAAAACCGAGTCTTTCGCGATTTGACAGGCTTTGTAGAATAAAGGAGGCTATGCTTAAACACAAGCATCATGCACGCGAGAATTCTTTGGCTGGCTTACAATCACTCATGCTTATTTCACGAGCACCGAACGAATAAACGCTTGCCCAAGGTACCATCACGAGCATGATGCATGGGTTGGAGGCTTGCCCGTGTCGTTTGTTTCCGTTTGTCGCTGTAGTGGGACTCGGGCATAATCCTTGAGTCCCACTAGAGCGACAAAGGCTGGTTGCTGGTGGAGTGTCTGCTGCCTGGTAACTGGGCTTCACAGCTAGCAGGTGGCTCTGCCGATCTAAGTACTAATGACAGCAGTTGTCGATGGTTCACCCCATGGCCACTTCATGGCTGTGACATAGAGCAGGATAGCAGCACCTGGAGAAGGAACAGAATAAACAGTGACGCATGTTTAGTAAATATGTTTTACATGAACTATAAATCATGCTCCTAATTAAATTATAACACAGCAGAAAGGCCACCCAAAAGGTCTTGGTGGTAGGTTCAGTCTCCTTCAATATAATGGACCTACTGAGATCGCATGGCCGAGACGGCGGTGGTCGGGGGCGCTATGTGCGTGCGCTCCACGAGATTCTGCTCTGCCTCGAGGAAAGGACGCTCACTCGGGGCTCAACTGGTCCTGAACTTGCTAACAGTTTTTGGTTTAGGTTTAGCCTAAGATAGTGCTTTATCGGCATCGCACCCAGAGATATGGTCATGGAGGTTTGAAGTAAGCATGCTCATCACTGTTTTTGTTATCAGTTATTTCAGGTGTAAAATTTGAGAACGGACACAAATATTAATGTTACACCCTAGACTCATATATGAAAAATAAAATGCCTTGAAGAGCGGATTCATTAATTAGAAGGATGGCATGGACCATGCACTTTAAAAGTGAAAATATTGTCTTGACTCAGGCCAGTTTCTCTCAGACAGCCATTTCAGAGTTAGTGGCCGTGACATGATGCGAATAAACTGCTCTCCACCATGAACCCGAAAACTGATAAGCGTACTATGCGCTTTAGCTGAGCACTGAGTGAGTTCCCCCTTGGGTAGATTGGGATTTCCCAGAGCACACACAGCGTCCCCACCAGCCACTGCCTCGGCCAGGCGCTCCCAGTGGGTCTTCCATACTGCAGGAGAATACATAATGATAACGCAGGAACTACAGAACTCGACGGTGACAAGCATGATTTCCCTCCATTTGTAGAATACTACTGTCAGTAAATGTAAAATAAAAGCCAGTTAGAGCACCTCAATGTGAACACCACATATAACATGCAGTACTGCGGAAGGTTGCTCAGATCGTTTGAAAGCAAACTTTGAATTGCCGCAAGGAAATTTTTTTGTTTCTCTTGATAGTAAAACCAAGCCATGAGCACAACTTCACTATAAGGACACTGTTTTCGATCTGCTTGTCTTTAAATGCATAGAAGTACTTTTTGATATTTATGTTACCTACCTGTAAGGTTGCAATATAAAGTGCTGTCAACTTTCACTGACAGCCCTGAGGCTATAAACCCACAAAAACCAAATTCCCTAGTAATTAAAACGACACAAAAAAAATCGGATCAGAAAAACATTTAGTCTGACTTGATTATACTGAATCAATAAATACAATGAATGCGAGCCATATTCTTGTGAAAATGTATTATAAACTTTCAATGTAAAATGGGATCAGACTTATAATGCAGGAGTCCTACTAGAACGACCAACAGAAACAACCGACCCCGACATGACTTAAATACATTCAGCATGCACACGAAGATGCCTTTGGCAGGCTTGCCATTTTTCGGGGCTCATGAAGTAAGCACAAGTTATTGCAAGCCTACCAAATGATATCTTTACATGCATGCTGCATGGTCTTTAGGGCTTAAGATGGCAAGTTGGTTATTCACCACTGAATAGTATGCCAAAAATCACAGACAAAACGAAGAAACACCTGGACAGGACACGGCCTAACTTTCAACTGAATGGTTTATTTAAAAAAAGAAATATATATACAAATAAAAACTGACACCTGCTGGCAGAACATTGTAACGTCAAAATGAACTCCCTCTGAAACCAGTGCCACGAGTTCTACAGAGAGTGAAATTCTGCCAGACAATGACATTAAGGGTGTACTCAAACAAGAATTGTTACCCTAGTATTTTATCCAGAAGGTCACCTAGCAGTTCATTGTGACCATTGTGAGTGCAAGTCCAACTCAAAAGTAAGACTAGTGTCATGGGCTGCTACGAGACAAAAACAAAAGAGGAAAATTCGCAATGCCTTCTTGAAAAAATTTTAGAATAACAACTCATGAGAGCGCACCCCTATTACTATTATCTGACAAAGAATTTCACTGTCTGCAGAGCCAATGACGCTCGTTTCTGGGGGAGTGTGTTCAGACGCCACATCAGCCCACTTCACATGGCACGATTTCGCTTGCAAATTTACACCTGTGACGTCAGGCACTGCAGCTTCCCCTATGCTTTTATTTCGCGGCACGAGTGACGTCGCAACAGCAAAATCACAAGTAAAATCACATCATGCAAATCAGGTAACAGTGTTCTGACAGCATGTGTTACTTCCTATCAGTAGATATATTTTTTTACCAAAGTAAACCATTCAGTTGAAAGTTAGTACATGCCCTGACCAGATCTTTTTTCATTTAGTCCGTGTTTTTTGGCGTATTATCCAGGCTTGAGGCATATCGGTGTCAGGTGTTTCTCTTTGCCACACTAGTAGGACTCGAGCAAGGTGGGTAAACAGTTATGTCTCAATAATATGGACACTCTGCTATTTAAAAAAACATTTTCGAGGACCAACCAGGTAAATACCTGCATTTTGTTCTGTTATTATGCACAGCTCACATTATGGACGCTTTTGGGTAGGAACGGAGGTGTCCATTTTCATGAGACATCACTATCAAACTCCCTAGTGTTGAAATTAATGACTGCATGCTGTGAAGCCACGTAGCAGGCTTCTCCACCGAACACCAATGCGTAGTAATGGCATGGCAGATGTTTGTGGCAGTAGAACACACCAGAGGCAAATGATATCCAATGTGGACAATCATGGATATTTGACATTAGAATCAACCATCAGATAGGCCTACATGTTGTCGTCACAGAATTCAACGATTTGTGTTCTTCTATGTTGGTTTCCGTTTTGAGTAAGATGCGCGAGCGCCAAAAACACAAGCTCGGAAGGGAAGAAAAAAAAAAAAAGAAGGTGGAAGTTGCGCGAATCTAGGCTCGCGTTATGGCTGGTGGAACAATGAGCAATGCTTCAGTGCTGTGGGTAGTCGAACCCTGAACAAGGCTTCGCCAAGATGGTTGGTGGGCCCTGAGCAAGCTTCAACGATGTGCGTGTGCTTGTGAGTGAGTGTTGTTCGGCACTATAAGCACCCAAGCCACCCCAACTTCTCGGCTCCGACTGGCGGCGCAAGGATCCGGACCACCACCGACATCTTGGGACCATGATTGGACTTTCCTCCTCCGAACTGTATGGCGTCTTTGATTTGGCTTCTGTTCCCTTTGTTACGCTTTCGAAGCTTTAGTGATTTTCTTGCCGCGGTTACGAAGAGCGGAGCGCTCCCAAGATATGTTCTTTTCCTTTATTACTTTTTTTCTTTTACGAATGTGTGTGCGTCCTGTGTACATTTTCTTTACTTTTGAATTTCATTACTAATAAATAATGTTCCGTAACGCCAGGCAAACCTCGCTCTCAATTCCTACAGCATCTAAGGAAGTCGATTGCCTAGGTGTGGCCCTAGCACCTGGACTGCGGTCCAATTCAAATTACAAGTTTGTTTGTTTGTGGCATCTTTTCCAATCGAACATGTGACAAATTGGCATCCACGACAGGACTCGAACCTGTCGAGGGTTCCCAAAATTCCCTGCCGTCGTGGCGCTGTACGTTTTGCAAAGGGTCTATTATCCCGCCGTCCAGGTGCTAGGGCCACACCTAGGCGATGGACTTCCCGAGAGGCGGTAGTAATTGAGAGTGAGTCATGCCTGGCGTTACGGAACACTATTTAATAGTAATGAAATTCAAAAGTAAAGAAAAGGTGCACAGGACGCACACATAGTAGTAAAAAAAAGAATAAAGGAAAAGAACATATCTTGCAAGCGTTCAACTCTTCGTAACCGCGGCAAGAAAGACACAAAAGCTTCAAAAGCATAACAAAAGGAACAGAAGCCAAATCAAAGATGCCATACAGTTCGGAGGAGGAGGGGGGGAGTCCAATCATGATCCCAAGATGTCGGTGGTGGCTTGGGTGCTTACAGTGCCAAACAGCGCTCACTCACAAACACAAGCGCATTGTCGAAGACTTGCTCGGGCCCACCAACAATCTTGACGAAGCCTTGTTCGAGGCTCGACCACCCAAAGCCTTGATCGCCGTTCCATCAGCCATAGCGCCGATGCCTTGCTTCTAGTAGTGCAAAACTATCGATAGTACTATCGATAGTATCGATACTCGCCAGAAATCTGACTATCGATAGTAAAAAAGCTATCGATAGTCGACTATCGAAAAACTATCGATAGTACTATCGATAGCCGACTATCGAAAATCTATGGATAGTACTATCGATAGTCAACTATCGGAAAATTATCGTTAATTGACTATCGGAAAACTATCGATAGTCGACTATCGTTAACCTATGGATAGTACTGTCGACAGTTTACTATCGATAGTTTTGCGACACTGGTAGCTTGCGTCGCTTTCTCTTTTCTTTTTCCTCGCTTTATTTTTTCAAATGGGACACCAACTAGCCCAAACACTTACTATCGCAACATTGGTTCAACTTTCAGTGATGACGAAGACGGGAGCTTGGCCGAAGAGAGGAGGAAGGGAGGCAAGCGGCGGTTCGGCAACTGTGTTCGCTCTAGTAATGCAAAACTATCGATAGTACTATCGATAGTATCAATAGTCGCCAGAAATCTGACTATTTATAGTTAAAAACTATCAATAGTCAACTATCGAAAAACTGTAGATAGTACTATCGATAGTCGACTGTCGAAAAACTATCGATAGTACTATCAATAGTCGACTATCGAAAAACTTTCGATAGTACTATCGATAGTCTACTATCGATAGTTTTGCGACACTATTGATAGTTTTGGAAAAGCTATCGATATCGATAGTCAATTTATCGATAGCTTTGCATCACTACTTGCTTCGCGTTCCACCACAACCACACCGCGCGCGGGCTCCACCTTCCTTCTTTTTGTTCCCTTCCTCCGAGCATGTGCTTTCGGCGCTCGTGCATTTTACTCAAAACGGAAACCAGCAAAAAAATAACAAAAACTGTTGAATTCTGTGACAGTTGTCTTGGCTATGAATGTCTAGAGGGCAAAGTTGACATTTGCAACAGAACTTGAAATAATAAGGCATGTGGAGAAGGAGACAAGAAGTCTTGTGTCACTGGAGCCCACAAGATCTTTCAAAAACTTTAGGTAAACTACCCAAGAAACGGTGTGACATAAAAGCGCAACAGAACACATTTCAATGCACGGCATATTAAGACATCGAGAAACCACTACAGAGGTGGTTTAGAGATGTCGGGGCAAGCAACATTCCTATATTGAGACCAATCTTCTAAAGGAATGTGAAAAACTCCTTTTACTCTTGAAGTGAAGAATCTTCAAAAAGAATGTGAAAGATTCCTTTTAACTTGATGTAAAGAACTTCACTGCAGGTGGATAGCTAGATTGACTTAAGGGCCACCATGGCATAGGAAAAAAGACCATCGATGGGATAGATAGATGGATGCAAACGGCTGTACCTTTTGTAACAGGCAGTAGTGCCAGTGTATGTGATGGGACTATTGTGGTGGCAGTGCCAGCGTCGAAAGAGAAAGTCAATGGCTCAACGATCAATTGAAGCCAAGTATGAAGCCAGAAATAGTTAAATGCCTTGCCAAGGAAATTTGCCTGCAGTGGCAAAAGAATCCCTGGCAAGCAATTCACAGTTCTCATGGCAGCTAACAGAACAAGGCCCAGATTACACAGCTTTTGAAAACCAACACGGATGGCACCACAAAAATGTATCGTTAGTGATGGGAAAGTTTAGAATGCCAAATAGTATGAAGAACTCTTACAGTAAAACCATCATATACGTATGAAACACGAAATCATGGGTGACTCGGGATCTCTTTGGCTGGGTCTTTGGTGGCTCATGAACTGGGAAGCCGAGTTTGTGGATAAGCGTCCCAGCGTGTGCCTGCTTGGTGACATGTGCCGCCTAACACTATCCAGTTCAATTCTAGCAGCCAAACACGACATCAAAACTACAAACTAGAGCCGTTAGACCAAGGCATTATTCAAAGGTAGTGTAGATTGTGTTTACCATTTATAAATGTCCAGGCACGTCTGTGATTTAGCCCATCCACAGGCTTTCGGAGACGGTCACAAGAGCCAGCAGCTTGCTTGGGCAGCTCACTGTCAGCCACTCTGCCCCTCTGTACACAGTGCCACCTTCATGAGCTCCAACTGAAGAACAAAAGAAACAGAATCAGAAATTATAACTGCAATAAGAACATTTCAGCAGCATATGCTACGGTATGGTGCCTGGAACGTGCCTCCAACTGGTGTGTTTAGCGTTCTATACCACTCATGTACCAAAAGTGGTCTCTAAGCGACAAAACTAAATGACACCACAGGAGCCGGCATGTCATGCTGTCGTATGTTGCAATCCTGGCGGTTGGTCGTACAACTTCTGGCAAAAACTATATGAGCTACCGCAACAGTCATTATCCTCGCAACATTCAAAATCCTGGCTGACAAAGCTTCTATGGACCGTCAAGCTGAGGGATACTCTTCGCCGTACTTTTCCCAGCAGAAACTACCTCAACTGCCATGATGTTCATAACCCAGAAAAGATCCCCAGAAAGTCCATTCAGGAGCAACTGGGGTAACTATAGAGACAAGCTCTTGCACTATGAAGCCATCCCACAAATCTGCTATAAGCAGCAGCAGTTCATTGAGAGTATAGAAGTTTGCCTGGTTCATACATTTCGAGATGAGGTTGTATCTCTGGATTCTACCAAGACACTAGTTTCCAGCAGAGATTTATGTTGGCAGGCCGGCCGAGTTGCTGAGTAGAAAGGTGCATGTGTCACACCACACGTGTCTTTTGCTGACATTCAGAGAAAGGAAAGCTGAATTTCCCTGATCGATGCTGATTAGGGTGGAAATCTTCAGACTTTTTCAATCGTCGAATTCCTCAACATTACCAATTTTTAAGCTCATAGACACCCTGCACAAGGTTAGTTGGATACTAACGGTCATTAACAACTGCATGAATTACCTGTACACATATGCGGTAACTATACTAAAGCCCAATTTATTCTAGTAACACACACCATAAAACTACCGTAAAACACCGAGCATGCACCCATGTCAGAGTAAGCGCTCAACCCCTACTTTCAAACATATCAACTCATCAGAGGACATATTAAAACCTATTCCCCTATTTAAAAAAAAATATATGAAAGAGACATCAAGCGCCCTTTCGCCATGGGCGTTTATCTCCCCGACTGGCAGACACCAGGGGGTAGAACGAGTAGAATGCCAAAGCAGGAGAGGAGAGGGACAACGTTCCGTGGCAATGGAGCTAAAGCTAGAGAGCCAAAGGACACCGTTTCAATGCATAGCTGAATATAGTTCAACCATAATAATTTGCTGGGTGGAACTTAACCAATTAAAAAATAAGTAAAATTGTTTTGTTTAGTTTTGACTTTAGAATGTTAGCATAACATTAGCCAGGATGTGCCAAACCAATAGCATTTCCTTTTTAGCTATTTTGTGTTTTCTTCGTTTAAGTTCACCCTAGGTTTTCTAGCTCCCTGCAAAATTAAGATGGCATCTTTATCATGTGCATCTTTAGGCATCATCAGTGTGGTGTATTGTTGGTACACTCTGTGAGCTCGCCCATTTGTTTGACGTGTGGGATTTTTACGAAGTTTGGCAACCAAGAAATGTTAAAACAAACCAAGCAAGCAAGTGGTGTGCAACGTGTACGACAAGTGGGACAGTGGGAACCGAGACTCCTAGTTGTTTCCGTATACCGGTTGGTTAGCGAGCTCACTGGTGTGAATGAACAGGGGTGGGGATCAAGCTCAGGACCCCTGGGTTCTGCAGCGCAATCTTTCACTACACATGTTCTGAGCTGTGGTGTGCCAGCGACCCCCAGGGCCAGCCATAACTGAATACAATTCAAATGGAATGCGACTGCATCGTGGAGTGTGCGTGCTTGTATTTCAGTATATCCCACCCACGCAATAATTTTTCAAAACCAGAAGGGTTTACGTATTATGACCTCAAAACACAGCAGCACCGATGAAATTCGTTCATCTGGCAATTTAGGCCAGTGGGTTCATGATCATAGACAAGCGCCTAAAAAATAGACAGGGACAAGAAGTTGACGTAAACATTGGCGCAATCGCAACTAACATTTATTAAAAAAACATTTCTTACATTGCCGTGAAAAATGTCAGTCATGACAACAACCGGTGCAGACCTCTATCAAGAAATTCATGTTCTTTTGCTAATAAGGTTATGGACGTGTCACTTGTACAAATCGTGCCTTCGGCTATAATTTCAAACGCCTCGTGTAGCTTTCTAGATACTTTATCTGGGTATCTGGCCAAAAATTTGGTGTCATCAAATGACGGGAAACAAGGGCAGCAGCTGACGTGCGTGGTTGCTGCAGCCGCGGCCCTTGCAAAAGACAAATGCAAAACTAAACACTGCAAAAAATTCACAGAATGCACGACCAGAGTTGTGTACGAAATCCCAATGTCATGTGGTTCTGTGTACACAGGTCAGACAGGCCTATGTATTAATGATTGCGCCCGCGAACATGAGGTGGCAACACGACCAACCTCCATCAGGACATCTGGCCACACACCGCAGACGCTGCTTTTGCTCCCAGTCATTCGATGACACCAAATTTTTGGCCAGATACCCAAATAAAGCATCTAGAGAGCTACACCAGGCGTTTGAGATTAAAGCTAAAGGCACGAGGTGTACAAGTGACACATCCATAACCTTATCGGCAAAAGAATACGAGTTTCTTGATCGAGGGTTACACCAGTTGTAGTCATGACTGACGTTTTTCATGGCTATATAAAAAATGTTCTTTTTAATAAATGTTAGTTGCGAGTGTGCCAGTGTTCACACCAACTTTTTGTCTCTGTTTTTCCGGCGTTTATCTACGATCACGAAATTCACAGCTTTTCCTGAATCGACACTGCCTATCTTCGTCAGCTGCGAGACAAATAAAATTCTAGGAGATTGACCACGGTGAAATTTACCTTGAAAGTCTGTCGAGTGCTTCAGTCAAAGTGTTGGCTCACGTTAAAAAACGGGAGAAACGTTGAGAAATAGATGTGAATGTGCCTGCATGCTCGGCGATCGCGGTTCAGCTCCCTCAACCGCAATCCTTGTACAAAAAGATGCACTGTAGCAACTGCGTGGTTGACACGCAAAACCCCAAAGTAAAACCTAGACGGAAAAAAACGAAACTATTTCGGTGTGCTAATACAGAACCATTAGCACTGCCTGCCTCCCCCTCTCTAGCTTTCTCTTCATTGCCAAAAACGTTGTGCCCAAGAAAAGATGGGTTGCTTGTTTGTTCTAACTCAGAAGAATAAATTTAAATCTTCAGCAACATAAACAAGCAAATGCGTAAGCAACCATTTTTTAAGATACTTCTCTGTAATCAAACAAAGAAGAAAAAAAAACAGAGGCTTTGTTTTTACGTGTTTGCGCAGTAAACTAGCTTTGCAAATGGCAGCTATTCGTAATTCCGTGGTCGGACCAAGGGACCACCCGACCATGTAGACGTTTGCTTTATTACCTACCCTATCCCCCAGCTCTCAAGGATCATCCCCAGGTTAGAGTGGGTGCTTGCTCGGTATATTACAGTTTGTAATGGTGTTATTTGTTTAGAAAAACAAAATGTCAGATAAATACCACCAGGGCCCTGCGGAAGCAGTGCATGGGCCCTGTTTCACCTTTTACAAAGCATCCTGTCTCGAATGGCAGCAGAGAAACGGGTGGGGCTGATTCGCCTGCAGGCCTTTGCTGAGTTGATGACTGCTATCCAGACTGGCAGCTCATCGGCAGCTTCTAGCCACCTGCCGTTTTTTCTTCATCATACAGACTTCCTGCAACACCATGAATAAAAATCAGACTGACATTCTGGAACAAAAAAGAAACCAGAACTTGCTTCACAGATCAACAAAAGAACAAGTGCCAACATTACGCTTCTCTTGTCGTCGACAGTGCAAAAACCATGATGGCACCACCATTAAACTCAACCAAATAAGGAAACTGAGTTTCTGCATGAAGTAATTGTATTAAAAACAGTGTGCACCTGGAGCTTAGATACCTAATGATACATTAAAAAATCCCGGGAACCTTAAAAACAAATTAAACAACACCTAGAAATAGCGTAGCTTGCATGATAGTCACATGCACAGCAATCAACAAGCCTATCGACGTTACGTAGTGCTGGGATACAGATCAAGAATCAAAACCGAGGATGTGATCGAAATACTTTGGGGTAGTACAATGCGCAAGTTTATCCTGAAGCTACTGTTAGTTACATGAACGTAAGAGGTGTTAAAGCTGGTTTACACTGTTGCAACTGACTATGACCAAGTTCAACAAAAAAGGATTTTAAGTTGCTTACGACTGCCATTGGTGCTGCGCAGCCCGGTCATAAGCCGTGACAAGGGGCTTAAAGACTGGTTTTGTCGGACTCAGTCATAGTCAGTGGCAAAAGTGTGGACCAGCCTTTAGACTAAAATTGTACCCAGCATTGGGTCTTGATCAAGGTTGCAAAAATGTTTTAAGAGACTCCCTTCAGCTTTACCAGAACCTCAATTATTTAAAAGTCACTACACATTCTATATCAGATCAGAGCATTTTAACCAAATCATTCAACCTCCTTCCTCAGCCATGTAAACTACGTGTGCACCCGCGGGTTCTACAGTCACGAATATGACCGGGGTAAATTAAAACGCCATTAAGGCAAACAATAATAATCTTTATTAGCGACAGTGGTAGTACTCCGGGTGGCTCGCAAGGCTAGACACACATGCAAGCGCCCGTAAGGGAGAAAACAACGGAAACGATGAGATTACCAGGGTCCTGTCAACACTTTTAAGTATCTCTAGGCCCGCGCGCCTCAACACCAACGACAAGGACAGCAGGCCGGCGCGGGGCAAACGCCGTACGCGAGCGCTACGACGCCCAGCTAGGAGCGTGTTCTATCAACCCGCCGTAACCCGCCAAACGCCAGCGGCACCCATTCCGCTGGACGCGGCGCAAAACCCGACACGTGAAAGTAAAAACCATCTACGTTCACGCGTGTCGCCCTCCCAAACACATCCAAAGCGTTTGTTCTAAGATCCGTATCTAAGCGTTTGACAGCCCAGATCAGTTTAACGCGGCCGATAGCAACTTTCGAAACAATCGGATCAGCGTCCCTGCCGTGCTCCGGTATCGCAGAACATTCACGGGATTCTCAAGATAGCGGCTAGCATTTACGCAAGGTTTCAACGAACAGCCTCCACAAGTTATTGCGATCGTTTGCCTAAAGCCAGCCAAAATTCTTCAGAACTGTGACGCGACGCCGCCTCGGGCCAGGAACACGAAGTCGCGGAGACCGCTCAAGCGTCGAAAAAAGTTAAATATCATCCGAATTACGGTGGCAACGTGAGCTACGGTGTTCGGAAGATCATCCAGCATAAGCAGATACTCTTCGGGCATGCGTTATGAATATGAAATCGGCAAAACTTACCTGAAGTACGACTTCACCCGCACACGTTGAGGCAGGCCTTTGTCTGCACGCCCTTGGCCCGGACGGACAAGAATCCGGAAGCTGCTTGGCTTTGGATCGGAACGAAGCAATGGATTGAAATACGACTGAACTCGGATAAATATGAGTTTTGAAACGGGGGCTGGTCTAGATGAGTGACGATTAGTATGCCTGCCGGGTATATATGTGTGTACTTTTCAAATAACCTTTAGTTGAGAGTGCGCCCTGTACTGCTTTCTTTCTTTCTGTTCGTGTATTTTTCGGCGCTTTTCCAGCGTACACACAGTTTCGGTTTCGACCCCACTCTATTACAGTTTATATTTCGGTGGCCGCGGTGTCACTATACCGTGGTCATTACTGGAGTTATCGTGTTTTGTACGCAGTTTGAAGTCAATTTTTTGGGGCGATCAAACATAATGTCCCAGCTTCTCCTGCTATATATGTTCCGTGATAACCTTTGCTGATTGAAATCTACATAAACTTATGTCCATCTCGTCCCTCAAACACGGGGTTCGACATCTTAATTCAACTTGATATTTTTATTTGTGAAGACATGCAATTGCTTAATCAATCAGTGGATATTTGTTTTCAGATTTTATTTTTTGTTAAAAAAGTAAAAGTTTTTTTTAATTTCTCTTTTTTTTTAATTACAGGCCGTGTTTACCGGCTCAGTAAAACAGGTTGTTTTGAGATTTTCAAAATCACGTACAGCCGACAATGCACCAGTGACTTAGGTAGAGGGGTGGCAAAAAAAACTTTCAGGGTCGCCCCCCCCCCCCCCCCTGGAAAATATTCCTGGCTGCGTCGCTAAATGGGCATAAGAGAAAAAGAAGCACTACGTTTTTTTGCCTCATAAACATACACACAAATCGAAGGAAGCGTACATTTCGTGCTTCGCGTGGGATTTGCTGAGCATCACTCTCAGTTTTGAGATGAAGCGCGTTATTATAGTCGGTGACAGGTAGTGGAAGCTCCTCCCATCTCTTTCCCCTTTTGCAGTGCGAACGCTCGAGAGGAGGCGACCCCCTCCCCAGCGTTTACTTTTAACCTGTCACCGAGTATGGCGTTTTTTTTTCGTGGACCTTACAAATCGCTACAGCTCGCAGTGCATACAGCGGTGTAATCCAGTTGCTAACTTGCTGTGCGTGTCTAAACAGAAGACATGGTTCCCTCCGGGGCCATAGGGGGATCGGCGGCCGAGTGGGCTAGGGCACACCAGCTCGGAGCACGTGGAGCGAAAGCTCGCGCAAAAGGAACCAGCGATCCTGGGTTCAATCCGCAGCCCTTCCCGTTTCGATCTGGATGAACATCGCATCGGCGTGCGGTCGTGTATCACTACTGCGTGATGCACGTTAAAGACCCCGCGCTAGCGGTTGTGGGTTCTGCACTGGCTAAATTTCTCATCTACAGCTGGGAGACTCGTCGGCCGTTGAGGCAGACCAAATTCTAGGCTGTCGAAACATACGCACACCCCAATTTTTCTCCGGAGCCATAGGCTGTTTTCAGCGCACGCGATCAGCGCATTCAGAAAACTAAGAACAAGAGCACGTCCACGAGGCCTCGTGGTGCCCCTTATTTCCACGCGCTCACCCCAGCTTTGACAAAGTTGGAGCCCTGCAGAAGTTACGCTAACCTTGACAACACAGAACAAATTAGTTCTGAACACGTCGACGCGTGCACCGCCGAAACGTGCCCCACATGTCCTACACTTCGTTTCACGATCAGTGCGAGCGAAATCAATGTGACGTCGATGTTGACACTTCACGAGCTCTCCTTCGCGCGCATTTATGGTAAAGGAAAGAATGAAGAGTCATAGAACAAAGGAATTATTGCCACATATTTTCTGTTGTGTAATAGATGGCAGGGTACATCTGTGTTTTGACCGCCTACGCTAAGCCTATTTCGTATTTACAAATTCTGATAAGCATGAATCCACGTGGAAGATATCCAAACGCGGATTGAAGTCCGGCTTGCTTAATTTTGAGACGAAAATAAAAATATAAATAATTATTTATATTCGCGGTATCCCTTATTTTGTTTAGATTCCTTACGTTGTACGCATCAGTGGCATTAATGCGATCACTGCTCAGTAAATGAGATGTTCCGTGGAATAAACTTCTTTTTTATGTACCTGATCACTAGCGCCACCTGCACAGAAAACGTTTTTGCTTGACGCGAGCGTGGCCAAGGCTTTCGTAACTTTGTCACTTTGTGGTGCAGACCGCATTCCACGTGCGGCGGCGGTGTCAGGTGAGTCAGATGGATCGTTCCCACTTAAATAAATACTAAAAAATCAGTTTCCCATACCGCGACACTAAGTTTTGACGTAGGTGCAGCTAGAGCAGTCTTGCCTCTTCTTGAACTTAGAAATACCAGCCAACAACTAAGCCTTTCTCGTGTCGAAGTTTCGCGTGTCGCGTTTCATTTGAAAAACTAAAGGCTTAGCACATGTCTGTTTTAGAAAGCATTTTTTGCTTAACGCTTCTGAGGCAAGTTCGCTTTCGCGAATAAAAGCCACCACCAGGCTGCAATTCCGTAGCATGTGAAACTGATTTTTGTTATTTATTTAAAGTTGGGACGGTCAATTTGACTCAAGCACCTGGTCATTCTTTTCAGTCTGGAAAGAACGCGGGGTCTGAGCGAATGGAAAATTGAACACGCGTCTTCAACGCCGCTGCAAGGTACGCAGATTTAGTTGGAGCAGCATTTTTCTTTCACATTTTTTTTTCTTGAAGCGCCGAGTGATTTGCTGTTAGTTGATTTGTTCTGGAATAAACACCGGCCTCTGGAATTTGATGAAATCTGTTCTATTGTCTTTTCTAATTTACACATGCAGTGCAACGGTTTATTGTTTTTGGCGTTTTTGTGCAATCAGACATATGGTGCTGTTTTACGGACCTTGCTTGCGGTTGCGATGTACTGTCGGCACGGGCGTGTCAATAAAGCCCGACGATCGCGTCACGCCGACAAGCGCAATATTCTTAGAAAAGGAGGAAACGGGTCCTGGCCAAAGGTCTAAGCGCAGAAACTCGTGGACGAAGCTATGTCCCGGGCTATGTGATAATGAATGAAATTAAATTAAATGAATTTAAGCGCAAGGTAAAAACACATTTTAAGTTCATGTAAGTAAAAGTGGCCGTATCGAGTACTTCAGGGTCCGATGGAAAGCAAGCTCCAGCCAAAAAAAATAATGAACGACGGTAATTGTGCGTCGTTCCTTGGCGCGCTGAATCTTGCAAAAAATAAACGACACCCGAAACCACTCCCCCGCAGTTCCGTGGAATCCTGGGGCCAGTGATTACAGTGAAGCGCCACAAAATCCTTAAATGTTGGTAGCCGCCTGTCTACCCTGCAGTGGTCGGCTCGGACCAAGGCAATACAAGGAACGCCTATGAAATCACTTCCCTGGCAGTTGCGTAGAATCCCGGGGCCAATGAACACACTGAAGCGCCACTAAGACTTCAATGTTGGTGGCCGCCTGTCTACCCTGGTCGGCTCGGACCAACAAAATACAAGGAACGCCAAGGAAATCACTTCCCTGGCAGTTCCGTAGAATCCTGGGGCCAATGAACACACCTAAGCGCCAATGTTGGCGGCCGCCTGTCTACACTGGTCTGCTCGGACCAAGAAAAGTCGAGGAACGCCAAGGAAATCCCTTCCCTGGCAGTTCCGTGGCATACCGGTGCCCGGGAAATACAGTGAGACGCCAGGCTGGCAGTTCACCGAATTCCCTGGGCGGTCCCGGTCCAATCTACTACGGCCAAGGCCCAATCCTGGCTCCAGCTAGCCCAAGCAAGTGTGCTGCCTGGGTAGTGTCATAGTGTCATGGGCCGTTACAAGACAAAAACAAAGAGGAAAATTCACAATGCCTTCTTGATAAAATCCCAGGATAACAACTCATGTAGAGCGCTCCCTCACTGCTGTTATCTAACAAAGAATTTCCCTATCTGCAGAGCCAATGATGCTGGATTCTGAGGAACTGTGTTTAGACCTTACCTTAAGCCCGCTTCACATGGTGCGAATTTTCTTGCAAATTTACACCTGTAACATCTGGCACCGCAGCTTCCCCTATGCTTTGCTTTCTGCACGAGTGACGTCACAACAAAAAAATCGAAGTAAATTGCACCATGCGAATCAGGTTTAGTGTTCTGCCAGCATGTGTCGCTTCTTATCAGTAGATATATTTTTTACCAAAGTAAACCATTCAATTGAAAATTACGACGTGTCCTGCCCAGATCTTTCTCCATCTTGTCCGTGTTCTTTGGCGTATCATCCAGCCTTGAAGCATATCACTGTCGGGTGTTTCTCTTTGTCGCTCTAGTAGGACTCAGGCAGAATTCGTAAACAGTCATGTCTCAATAATATGGATACTCTGCTATATAAAAACCATTTTTGGGAACCAACTGGGTAAATACCTGCCTTTTTGTTCCGTTATTGTGGACAGCTCACATTATGGACGCTTTTGGGGAGGAATGGAGGTGTCCATATTTATGAGACATCACTATCAAATTCCCTAGTGTTGAATTTAATGACTGCATGCTCTGAAGTCACGTAGCAGGCTTCTCCGCCAAACACCAATGCGTAGTGGTGGCATGGCAGAAGTTTGTGGCTGCAGAACACACCGCAGACAAACGATATCCCATATGAACAATCGCGGGGTATTTGACATTACAATCAACCATCACATTGGCCTACATGTTGTCATGGCTGTGAACGTCAAGAGGGCAAAGGTGACATTTGCGACAAAACTTGAAGTAAGGCATGTGGAGGAGGAGACAAGAAGTCTTGTGTCACTGGAGCCCACAAGATCTTTCAAAGCACTTTGGGTAAACAACTCAAGAAAAGGGGTGGCATAAAAGCGGGACAGAACACATCCTGATGCACTGCATATTAAGACATCGAGAAACCACTACAAAGGTGGTTTAGAGATGTTAGGGCAAGCAACATTCCTGTATTGGGATCAATCTTCTAAAAAAAATGTGAGATTCCTTATACTTTTGATGTGAACCCGAATGAAAAATCCATCAATGTAACCCTGTTTGGCAGTCAATGTTTTCTAGTGGACCGCTGACTGTGCCTAACCGTACGTCAAGCAAGTCTGATTGGCCAACAAGTTACTCTGACCGACAGTCAAACTCCAGTCAGACTCCGCTTGTCGGCTTTCTGATGGTTTCCTGGCGGCAGTCTGCCGCCGCGAAATGTCAGCGCCAAGATTTCTTTGGTGTGCGATTCTGATTGTACATCAATTGTCTCTGACTGTAACGTCAAAAAGCTTTGACCGGCAGACAGACGCACGGTCACAGGACGTGAAGTTCGTTCGAATACCACTATTTCGTCAAATCGAGGAAAATGAAGTAAATATATCTGAGGCCTCAATGAAAACGATTTC
>JAZHYW010000588.1:0-15296 GCA_037355805.1 Ixodes ricinus | reverse complement strand
TCCTTGTTTGGCGCTGAGCTAACTGTAAATGTTCTGTCTTCCCGTGACCTTCTTTATCGTCTCAGTGATTCCGTGAATGTATGGTATATAGGCAATCTTTCTTCGAGGTACATTCTTCTTTGGAGTTTGCCGTTGTCTCATTGCAAATCTTCTCACACACGGGGGCATAGGAGAATTACCTTGTATCCTACATCACGTGTCTGGAAATTTGTCTTTTAAAGCTTGGGCTACGTGGAGGTTCACAAAATTTGTTGATAGCAGAGACAAATAACTGTGCTGGCAACACTTGATTGTTCATTAGTGTCAGGACGCATATGAGAAAAAGAAAAACAAAAGTCCTTCGTACGTTTGTTTCTGAAAGTTTAAGATGACCCATCACCAAATTCAATAAGAAGGCTGTGTGATGATATTTGGTTTCATTTTATATTCAATAAAAGGCCAAAAAATATTTTAATTCTCTAACTACTTTATAAAGTGTGGATTGAGTTATGACCATAAAAAACTAATTCAGCATTCACTATAATGACACTTTAAGCAGCAAATCAATTTGGAACAACATGCCGTTAATACGATGCTTTTTATGACACAACCTCGTTTTAAATGTTACCCCAGAAATATTATAGCTCTAAATCTGATTTTCTTGTTTGGTATTTGCCTTGAAAGGTTTCAAACTATAAAAGAAACCTGCTAAAATACCTTTTTAATTTGTTACTTTTTTAGAATATTCCTGAATCCTGGCACCTAAACGTAGTGAGCCAAATTGACAGAACTGCGCTAGCTTATAGAGCCATCCTTGCCGAAAAAGTGTTTTGAAATAAAATAAAATTTAGGTGAAATATTTTTAATGTTTTACAAGTCTTTCAACCTTAGGATGGTTACTGTTGTAAGCGCACAATTGCACGGCACGTAACCACAGTGTGGTGAGCGTTTGTTGCACTACATTAGCTCTCGTAATTGAGGCTACTGTTCTTGCTCTTGACTGTGTGGCCGCTGTCTTCTGATTTGAGCGCTATACAAAACAACGAGTTTCACGTACCTCGAAGTACGTTAAAAAGTCCATGCAATGTAGTCCGATAACGCCTCACTCAAGACGCAATTGATGGTGCTGCCGTTGCTGGTGGTCAAGATTGCGGCGCTGCACATAAGTTGTAACCTGAACCGGTTCATGCGCATGAACTCGATAAACCTAGGATTGCGTTTCGAGTTCAAGTTAAAACTTACGGCGGCGATCAGAGCGCAGTGTCGCACGTCGGCCTTGCTGTGCGTTCAAACGCTTTCATCTGTGGCCTATCAACAAGGGTTCCGTTTTTCGGATAAGTCCAAAGAGCACCCGCCGGTAAAATTTTTGTCAATCCGGATTTATCTGATGAATTCCAATTTTTATGTGCCAAGCCCCCCTCCTAAAGAAAATAAAGTAAAATTTAAAGACCGCATTTTACAGTTAGGTTTTATCAGGCACATAGGTTCAATGGTCCTGGATTAATGCCACCACATTTATGTTTCAAATATCAGACCTTTGTCAAAAAGAGTCTTTCCACTAATTTCATCAAGGCTCATTCAAGACAACAGGTCATTGACCCCGTAAGTGACTACGTCACAACATGGCGTCTGGGTCCAAGCAAACCGTTGCTAGGGGCGTTGCTATGGACTAATGCACGGAGACTCCACATGAGGCTAGATTTTCGCTTACAAGTAAGCAGACATGTACGTAACGCGTTACAAGTAACGAGTTACTTGTACCTAGTTACTATTTTCGGTAACGAGTAACGTATTTAGTTACTTTTAGAAAAGGAACAAGTAACTGTATTTAGTTACTTTGAAGGCCAAGTAACGCAGTAACGGTATCTCGTTACTTTCTGAGGAGTAACGTGTACAACACCGCTTAAACGGCCTTGTTTTTACTCTAGCCTGAAGTATGCGTCTATTGCGACAAAGGCAGATGGGCAACCCAAAAACAAATAAACAGTATGACAGTACAGGTGGAACCTTTGCCGTCACGTCGAGCACAGATTGTGCTTGCGACCGCAGGAGTTGAACACGTCAGTCGAACAGTTCGACTGGCGTTTCCAGCGATAAACGTTGCTGTGCTGAACTCTACAGCTGGGAATGTCCTTCACCTAGCGAGCACAAACGGATTCGTTGGCTGAACCTTCTAGAACCGGGTACGGACCGAATGTAAACCCGGAGGTTGCAGACACGGGAAGGCACATAACCCATTACCCGCTGTCCTCAATGAAGGCGCAGTTCCCGAAGATTCACCAGCTCTTCCTGAAACTAACACTGCCGTTCCTTCGAGGCGCGTCAGTAGAACGACGCTTCAGCGTCGCCACAGATGTAGTCTCAAGGAAGTGGGGAACACTGATGAAAATCTTCGACAGGCAGCTGCTGCCTAAGTGCAACGACTGCTATACTCCGTTTCACCTTCCGTCCAGACGCAGCCGATGCTACGAGATTATAGGACGAATCAGACAGCGCCAAAAGGGCATCATCATGGTGTTCGTGCTGTTTCTGTCTGTGTTTTATCGCTGAACCAATCATAAACAGAACAAGCCTAGTGATTTGCACTTGACGCTGCTTGATTGGTCCCGTTCCTCGTAGCACCCGCTGCGTCTGGACGGAAGGTGAAACGAAATAAAGGAAAACAAATAAACCATGAAACAAAAACAGTGGCGCATTCGGTGCTGAAAGTAACGTGAAAAGTAACTCGTTACTTTTCAGGTAACTCAGGCGTTCCTTTTGAGAATCGATAACGGAGTAACGTATTTAGTTACTTTTTGAGCAAGTAACGAGTAACGGTACTTAGTTACTTTTGGGGTAACGTGTACATGTCTGCAAGTAAGTAAATAATTTTTGTAAGCAACCTAACTTCTTGATATCTAGTTATGAAGATGTTCTTGTCGTCTCAGTGTCGTATTGCAACGACGAAAGCCATTTCTGAAGTAGTACACTCCGCTTTTATTTGGCAGCAGACTACACGATGGATTTGTCGGCCTCTGTTGCAGCGGTCGTCAGTAAACAAGCGACAAAAGCAAGTGTATCGCCATAACCGTAGAGGCCTCCGCAATGTGCGTTTCTTTTTTCTGTGAACAACCCAGCTTGGTTCAGTGGGGTGAAAATGCCGTAAAATCAAACCGCGTCATGCAGATCAGTTACGACGACGACCTGATGTGCTTTACCGCCGTAGTGCAGGCCAGCTTGAGAAACAAATCGTACGCCGTCGAGATAAGTCGTTTATTATGATTATTAATATTGACGTTGTTCAGGTAATTAAAGAATTGCATGTCTATCGCGATTTCGCAATATTTTGTTTTTCTTTCCTTGGTATACATCAAATTCCGTGAACGTGCTCTTTTGGTGAAGATCTCCATCGGACCCGCGATGTGAGTACAATCTGTAATAAACTCACCTTATGTTTTTAATCCAGTTCTTTCGCGCTTTGGGGTCTTGCGGAAGTCTGAAGAAACTGCAATAATCTTTCTCCACGCGATGGTTACGGCCAGGTGCGAAGCACCCTCGCATAGCGCGAGTCCGCAAACAAAATTTGGGATCTCTACCGATCGCCTGAAGTGCTTTTCTCACGGGTGCAATGCGATCTTTTAGCAGACGATCATCTCGATTGACGCCCGGACTTTCGATACACCATATTTTGCATCGCACCCCACTATGAATTCTTATAAGTGTCTGACACTCATTATATTTTAAACAAATGCAATATCAGAATATCGTCTTTATTCACACGATTCAGGCGACGGCGCCGGCTTGGCCGGCCGGCGTGTGGCAGACGGCATGCTTCTTACGTTCGTCGTCTGGTGCAGGCATTTTGAGGACCGGAAGTTGTAGTCGTAAATATTTCGGAAACAAGCGATTACCGGCACACTTCTGTCGAAACAATATATGACATTCAAGCTTTCTAAATCTGCGACTTTTAGAAGTTTAAATCCTACTCCTGATTTTTGAATGGTCGGATTTTCGTAGCGAAACCTAGCCACGTGTATTTGTCCATAACAACGACCTTAGCAACGGTTTGTTAGGACCCATGACGTCACACTTACGGAGTCAATTGCACTTCCGGTCCCGACAAGAGCCACTATTCTGGTTTCGAGTATGGACGATACTATTTGTGCTTCAGAGAAAGGAGAGGTCGTGTTTTTGTAACTGCGAAAGCTATGAACCATTGGATTGCATAAATAGGAAATAAAGTAAAATAGCTGAAACATCTCTATTTCATCCTTTACCGCTTAACCTAGCGCGGCCGAGGGGTAGGTTGAGGGAACTGAATGGTATGAATACGAGCTCCCCAGCGACTGCCTCCAGGGTTTTTTGATTTTAAGGTATCGACGTTCACCGAAGCAACACTTATGTCAAACTTTTGTCGGGAAACAAATTAGTATTGCTAGCCGCAATGGCATCAACGTCAGGTTCAACTGAATAAATATTAACTGATACAATCGCACTTCATTTTGTTTGTATCTAGCGTAGGTTTACACCCATATATTATTTGTTTATTTATTTATTTACCTATATGTATTAGAAAACGCTGCGAAATTAAACTCCGAAGTTATTGCAAAACATAAACCCGCAAACACGGAATCCTACGTATAACTTACAAAGTTCACCGAGAAGAAGCGTTTCAAGTTCACTTTGGTTGTGCTTGGCGACATCTGGACGGTGGTGACGAGCGTGCGTACGCCGAAAATGGTCGGCCAGACGGCGCAGATGTCGCCGCAATCGCGGTAGGTGTTGACGTTGGCAGCGGTGGTCCTGGCACTGCCAACAACCGACCCTTCTGATTGCTCGTCAGAGTGCGTGAGGCCTCTTTGACACTCGCGAATCTTCGCAGAATTTTCTGGATGCCGAAGGTCGGGAAAGCGCGCCTTTCTACTCGTTCTCGTTCCACAGCGCTCTTTATACACCATCTCTTTCTGCCCCTCTGTTTCTTGCACTTTCCACCCTCTGCGCTCCGTCCACACCTCCTGGAGTCAAAGCTGGAGCGATCCTCCCGGGACGTCACCACAGGAGGCGATCGGGTCGAGTCGGGCGCCTCGGGATAGCGCTGATTTGAAAGCATCGCGCGTGAAGACACCTTAGTAAAAACAAGTTTTTATTGATATAAAGATGTTTTGTTCTCTAGAAAGTAATCTAGAAATAACAAGTTTTTTTTTTTTTTCTAAACAAGTTTTGTTTCACGAGGGCGATCGGGCGCCGCGGAACAGTGCTGAAATTAAGAAGTGCAAGTGGATATACATTTGTAGGTACCAATATGTTTATTAACGCAATAATATTGCATTATCTAGAATGATAGCTATAAACAGTGGTTAAGCTAGAAAGGTGTAAACAAACAAAATGGCAGGGAACATAAAAATTGAGTTGCAGTGTAAAAACCATTCGTATAAAACAATTCATCGAGAAAGATAGGTTTACTTTTAAGGAAATTATCTTAGTGATTCAAATATCGTTCGGAAAGACAGATGTTTTATAAACAATAATTCTCGTAAAATGGCATAGCACCGAATGATGCGACATGGCAAAACAGTTCACAGTAGCGATGTAAAGCTTTCAGAACCAAACGTTCACGGAGAGTGTTGCATACAGAAGCAATAACGTATTTTTCAGGGATTATTTCTTACTTTCTAGATAGAACAGCATAAGAGTTCTTTATTGAAGGGAATAAAAATGGCGGGAAATAGAAGTAGGAAAACATAGTATTTGAAAAAGTTGATACCTCCCTAAATTTTTTATGACATTTTTAATTAATCAAAATCAATTCAATTTGTCACGCATTCACTACCCGGACACCTATAAACGCGTATTATATTTATCACTTATTGTCCAACAACATGCGTTTGATTCAAATCACTATATTGCACTGCAACACATACATCAACAGAAGACAAACACCCTTCCCGAGCTAGTAGCTCCGACGAGAAACAGCGCGGTCTTGATAAAGACAGAGGTACGGGTGCGTGGCTCTATCCCGCAGCCTCCCATACGACAATCAAATAGTATAAACGTTAGTTACCTCTTAAAGGCATCCATGCAGTCAAGTCGCCGCCATTAAATTTGAGTACTACCACCTCAGACAATGGCCGATTGGTGCCTCTCAACATCGCTCGAGGGACCTTGTGAAGTCGCTGTAGCCACAGTCCTAACAAAACACAGAGGCCGTAGCCTAAAAAAATCCCGAACGTACGGGCACACATCATGTTAACGAAAAAAGCAAGCCCGAAACGTTGCGCAACGGAAAGCACTCTTTGAGAACGGCAGCCTGTTACATAACCGAACCCGTCGGCGTCGTGCTTGAGCTCGCCGGTGAGTTGAATGCATGTGCTCCTCTTCTCCGGCGTCTCGACGTTCTTTGTGGACATTTGAATCTCAAATACACACGAACCGACGCCCAAAAGGGAACGATTGAATAACCCGAGTCGACTCTGATGCGGTTTCACCTTCCGAGCCATGGCGGCGGCAACGCGACGGCAGTCGGCCTCTGGCTTAACGCTCTAGTCTCGTTTTTCTCGTTGTATATAATTTGTAGGTAATAGACAAACTTGCAATCCGAACCTTAAAAATAAATGAGAGATATAGCATGTTTTTTTTTTGTATTATAAAAACGCTAGCTTATACAAACGGGAGAGTCTCAAATTATATTTAGCAACATGTTGAATATTGCACGACGGCGACAACGATGTTTGAATGGCCGACTTTCCGGAAAGACAGAAGAGCAAAAAAGAAAAGAAGCCGAAGGAGAAGCCCAGCGAAAAGCTTAACTTCCAAGATTGTCTCCTCTTTCTAACGTTGGTGACGTCATGCCTCCAAACGACGCGGCCTTCCCTCAAGGTGATGCTGGCGCCGCTCGCTTTCTCACTCCACCTGCGTCTTTCCGCCCGTTCCTGCGTACTAAGTCCGTAGCCCAGTCTGCAAAAAAGCTAACCGATTACAATTACAATTACTTTTCTGAAAAATCTATGTGAATACAGTGATAAATTACTGCATCAAAAAGTAATTGAAAAAAGGACAAAAAGTACTTAATTACTTTTTACTTTTTTTATATTCAAGAATTCAAAATGCATACATACTATGTTCAGAATGGTTATATTTTGTTTCTTTTGTCACTTTTTCGAGGTGCAAAGAAAGGGGGGAGGGGAGTTTGTCGTGGCTATCAATGCAGAACACAGTCGTCTATGCCGCGGCGAACCCGGATCGTAACAACCCGTACACAGGAAACAGGGCTCTCTCGACAACTGGACAGTCAAAACCTCGCTGATCGCGTTGATATACTAATCCTTCTGGTATCTTGGTATCTTTTATTTTAGTTGTTTATAGGAGCGGATTTTTAAAAAAAAGAGTAAAAAACGAGGGGGAAGGGGGCGGCACCCCTCTCCCCTTACTTGCCTTATTTCATCTCGAATTTTGGCTTGTGTATACTAGTTTAACCAATCTTCAACTGTATTTCAACTTTAACCTTTTCGCAGAACTCTTTAAACGTGGAGACTGGCATTTTGAGTTCGGCTAAATGCTGGATTTTACAGAGCGAATGTTCAACGAACAACCGAGTCTCGACAAACTTTGGAACGAATTTGTAATCTCTTTTGATACACTTGTCGAGTGGGGAATTTCTAAAGCATATGTACCACATTTTTTATTACCAAACTAAATTTTCAAGACCCCAGAAAGTTTTGAACTACGATTTTATAAGAACTGTATTGGTATATCAAATATAAAATTCACTAGAGCTAGACTTCTCGGTAGTGCATATTTGCTTACTTCACTACCTGTTTTGCATCTATATTGCGTCACAAATTTACTACCTAAGGAATGTACAGTGATAATCACACTTGCCTATAAGGGAGGAGCGCGCGGCCTTCAGCGGCGAGCGCTAGGCAGATGTCATTCGCGGCCATTAATCTGATCACGTGGGAAACATGGAACGGTTCGCTCGAGGGCTGTCCTAACCTCTCGAGCGCGCGAACGCGGGAGGCTGCTCGCCGTGCGCGGCGAACCTGCTTTGGTTCGAACATCGGCAGCGGGCTATCGTGCGCATATCAACAGCTCGCTTTCCCCGCATGTTGATAAGCCCTTTATTTGTGTTTTCTTTTGCTACGGCGGCGTCCGCGAAGAGCGCGCGAGCAGACTTCTACACATTCAGCGGCATCCCACATCGAGTGGGCAGGACACCCCCCCCCAGCGGACCGTTCCATGTTACCCACGTGACTAGATTAGTTGCCGTGAATGCCACCAGTCTAGCGCTCGCTGGGGTAAGCCGCGCGCTCCCGCGTTATATGGCTGATTCGCGTGGTTCTTTCTGCGTGTTCGCAAGCGCTCTTTCCAAAGCGCGCGAGGTCGGAGGGTGGAAAGGGTGTGCGGCGGCCTGATCGGCTGGTTCTTTCCGAAGGCGCCACTCCCTCTCAGAACGCTCCTTAGCAGCCTGTTTCCAGCCGTCGTAGTGCTGAGCGGCACAAGCGTCGCGTGGTGCTTGGAAAGGGATCACGTGGTTTTGTTCACGATGGTCGGCAGTGGCCTGCGGAGGGTTTGCGGGGTCCGGCATGGCGGCAATGGATATCTGCTTCTACGAACTGCTTGTGCGTTCGACGGTGCAAGGATTACAACAGACGGGACGACATTCGCTTGAGGCCGTCACAGGAAAACTCAGCGTGGGAAGTATTCCCAATGTTTTTACGAGATCCTCCATCTCATGCTAGTGAACCCGCTAAGCCTACTCGATGAGGGAACAGCTCGCAGAGCTCGCCACTGTTTTACTGTTTTTTTGTGTTTGTTTTTTGTCGCTTCAAAGAATTTTTAGGCTTGGTAAAAGTGCGTTCGAAGGTTTGTGTCTTAAAATAAAGGGAAAGCCGACAATAATGCATAGTGATTTTTGCCTCATGGCGATACATGCATTCCTGTGGGTGATGCTTGCAGAGCTAATCCGCTAAGAGAAAAATGCTGTTTATGAACTATTCGATATTTGCCTGTTTCGCAGTACGCATGACCACTATCGCATCACGTTCACTGTGAAAAACGCGATAAGTTGACAACTATTTGGAAACATTATCGTTCTTTCCGTTTTGCAAAAATCAATGCACAAGCTGCTGATTTTGTTTATCTTTTTTTCATGACGATGCGTAGAACAGTTTCTAGTCTGCCACAGCCGTTATTTCATCACGTTGCGGGCGTAAATCTTGCTCAATCGCCCATCGTACGCTGTAAAATATTTTCTTCATCCAACACCAATGTCAGGAAGATTTAGATTCCGTGACAAGTCCGAAAACACTAGAGCACTCTGAGCCCAGCAGTTGTGATCGGCTGAAAAGGATCCACAGTAACTCTGGTGGCGAGCAGGGGCGCTCTGTTGAATCAAGGTCAGAAGAGGAGAGGCGACCGCCCGAATCGTCCAGTAGACATGTGTGATTAGCACTCTACTTGCATCTGTCTACACAAGTACTAAAGCCTATTACTACTTATCATATATCTATACCAAGCGGCTTGCACCGCTTGGCATAGATTAAACCAGCCACAAAAGGAGACCCATAATTGGAAGATATATCTACTGAACTGTTTAGTTTAATAAAACTTATTATACCGCCGGCATAAAGTTTCTGCCCACTCAATAATTTGCTGAAACCTGTATGATTTTCTTAACAAGAAAACGTCGCTACATTAGAACCAGAGCATTGCTGTTTTTGAAATTTTCGTTGTTGGCCTCACCGAGGGTCAGTCGGTGCCCTTTTGTATTCTCAAACGTAGTCCAACCCTAAATACGCCTTTTACGGCAATTTTCTGAGCATTATTACTGATTGCATAATACCCGTAAACAAAATATGGCATTAAATAGCCTTGAAGCCAGCGATTCAACTACGTTTTACAAGTTCAAAATAAAAACTAAATATTCCAGGCTAACCTAATCTTAATAGCATGTTAAATACAGGAACAACTTCGACCCCGCTTTTTGTTGCACTATCCTTTCCAAGTTTAGTTTTTAGCAAAACAAACTGAGTCCACTCCAGTAACTTACCGTCTGACAGTGATATTGCGAGGGCATGAGAGAAGACAGGACTCGTCCGAGGTAAGGAGGATGCTGAAAACCGGTTCTTTTCTCTTTCTGTTAACTTGTGTCATGTATATTTTTCTTATACGCCATATCTTTACCTCTTTGAACTTATTTAAACGACGAGCTGCAGTTGTATGTTCTCTTTATGTCAATGAGACTGGCACTAAATGTCGACCGCCGCTCAGTAACGATAGCACCGCATGCGTGGCCGAGTTGAGTGCACACGTCTGCTACGCGAAGGCACGGGGATGCCTTTCTTTATATTCTGCCTTGTTCCATATTTTCGAACATTCCAATAGAGTGTCGTAACTTACCGCTTGTTTTGCCAAGAATGTTCTCGACATGGCAACCTACACAAGGCCACTGGACTCTTGTCAGAACTTATCTCTAGTTTGCGTCAGGAATTTTCTCAACAGGGCAACCTGCACACGTCCACCGGACACTTCTCGGAACTTATCGCTTGTTTTGCCAAGTGTGTTCTCAACAGGGCAACCTCCACACGGCCACTGGATTATTCTGGGAACTTATCCCTTGTTTTGTCAAGAAATTTCTCAAAAGGGCAACCTGCACACGGCCTCTCTAGAACAGTTCCCCCTCCGCTCAAAACGGCCTGTCGAGTGAACCTTTTTGACGGTGAAAAATGAGGTCTTAGAGCGGCCGCAGTCAGTGGTATTGAGCCTGGTGGCGCTGTCCAGCTGTGATGGTTAGTGATGGTTAGAGTGCCTTCATACATACACGCGCTATTGCTTGAGTGGTGACATCTCAGCCATTTTTCCGCCGAATCGTTTTTTTAATGCATTTTGAAGTGCGCTCAATCCGGTGTCACTCAGCTCGAGCGCGTAGCTTTGGCTAATGCATATCCGCCATTTTACCGCCTAAGTCACTCACCGAGTGCGCCAGAGTGTCACGCGCTGCACATTTAAGGCAACAACCAATGTCTTCCCCCTGTGACAGACATGTAAGCAGCCTAGTGATGGTTAAAGCCGCTTCATGTTTCAAAATTAGCGCAAGGTGTGTCGATGCACGAGGCAAGTGCAGCGTGTAGCCCTTGTGAAGATCATAGCTCACAGCGCAGAACTGAGCTAAGTTTCAGACGCCATGTTCTTTCCAGAAGCGGCGCCCGGCACGTGTCTGGAGCATTTCCACAAAATGACTGGCGCCACTTTTCTCAGGATAGATGGGCTTTAGCATAGCCTCCTCTATACTAACAAATCCTGGCAGATCGCCACAAGACGCGGCCGCCGAAAGTGAAAAAGTAGTGCGGCAGACAACGGATGAGAGGAGAGGCATGTAACGGGCGCCGCGCTGTGGCGAGACGCCGAAACACACTTGTCCCGAGCGATGGGATGTCCGCTCGTGCTCCTCGCGTTCTTCGCGCTACCACTTCGTTTCTAGTCGGGTTTGAAAACCATTATTCGGATCCTCGCCGCTGACGAAGCTGTCCGCTGAATACCAGCAATGCTCTGTGCTACCAGACCCTCGCGCTCCAAATCTGCAACCGGACACTCTATGGCTCCGTCGTCGATATGCCAGGCTTTGTGATTATAGAGGGGGCTATGGCTTTAGTGATGGCAGCTGGCGGAGTACGAGCGGGAGCGCCTGAGGCGCAAAAGCGAAGCGTCGCTAGCCACTATTCCCCGCCTCTGCTGGAACACTGTTTAAAAATTACACCATCTTCCCGAGGGGAACCATGGGGTGATGCGGAGCATCGTGTTGGTTCCGAGCAAAGAGTCAGTTGCGTGCTGACGTCGAGAGATGGCGCCACCGACTGCCCTAGCGGTACCCCCTACGCCCCTACGCGAGCCTTCGTCGCGGCTCGCGGCAAAGAAACTTTGAACGCTCGCCGTTTATTTTTTTTTTTCACACTTGAAGGACAGGAGACTAGAGGAGGAGAGCTGCTAGTGCGCGCGCAGTGTGAGTGGAAGCGAACGAACGCGCAGTGCACGCAGCTGGTAGAGAGAGAGAGCGGAGAGAGTAACGCGCAGCTGTTGGAGAGAGGAAGGAGGAGAGTTGCGAGTGCAGACTACAAGGCCGCGGGACGTAGACCTGAGCAAGAGATGCTCCGCATCTAAAACAAAATTGGGCTGTGTGTATGTTTCTACAGCCTGGAACTTGGTCTGCCTCAACGGGCGACGAGTCTCCCAGCTGTAGATGATAAATTAAGCCAGTGCGGTACAACCACTAGCCTGGGGTCTTTAACGTGAACCACGCAGTAGTGATACACGACCGCACGCCGGTACGATGCTCATCGAGATCGAAACGTGCAGGGGTGGGGACTGAGCCCAGGATCCTGGGTTCTGCAGCGCGAGCTTTCGCTCCACGTGCTCCGAGCTGGTGTGTGCTATCCCACTCGGCCACCGATCCCCCTGAAACACTGTTTCTATTGCTTCTCCCCGCAAAGCGGTGGGCTGCAGCGAAACGACGGAGATCAAACGGCCGTGACCAATATAAATGGAGCCGCGATGATGGCATCGGGGCAGTTGCCTTTCCGTCGCCGTTGCAAGGTGTACGTTGATCCTTTTCTTTTAGATGAAGATACGAGTTCGCACGTGAAACCTTTCGCTTAAAACTATTGGGCAGCCGTCTTCCGATTGGTACGAAATTGAAAAACATAAATGCGACGTGGTATGCCTGCGTTTCCGAACTGGAAGCTCTAAAGAAGAACCATACGGACTACCCAAGCGCGACACCATGTGGAGCTTCCTGGCCGGCATGTCAGTCCGTGCAACAAAATTAATTGTGTGTAGTAAAAGTAATTTCGAACAGCAATTTTCTGTTTAGAATATATTTCACAACTTTCTTTCTGAGGTTGAATATTAAACAAACTTGAACGGCGTTCGTGAGTCAGACGCTGTGTAAAAATTGGCAAGAACACTGCGGAGACACAGAAACTGCTTTAGAAAGGATTTTGTGAACGCGATCTAAGAAAGGATGAATTCGGTGGTGGCATGCACATTGTAAGCGAAGTTAAGAGTGAGTAGTAGAGAGTGAACGAAAAGCATGCCCTTCAAAAATTATTATCCCTAAAAAGTGCACCAAAAACTGGTTGCATAAATCTATGAATACCGCCGGTGGAACAGTTCAGACATCTGAGCAACTTGACAATAGTTATGGTTTAGGTCAGGCTATTTTGACTAAGACATGCTACTATTAAATAAATTGCCGCCAACTTTATACCACGCTTCCTGGTCTCAAAGTCATAAAGGCCGCAGTTTCTGGTCTGGAGCAATGTGGTGTCCGTCCCATAACCTTCATAGTCTCCTCATTTGGCCATTTGTAACATTAAGAGCGCAGCCCTTAGGAGCTCGTTCCCATGTTTCGCGGCGTCGGCGCCGCCATCGCCGTGGACGTAATTGCGCCCGTTGCATTATGGGACATCAAAGAACTATACACCAATTTTATTCCACGCTAAATTAATCGAAAAAAACTCAATAGGTGTATAGGTCTGTGACATCCCATATTGCAACACTGCACATTCAGTTTTTCCGCAAAATTTAGCGGTAAAACTGGTGTCACATGACCTCAACACCACTTCAGTTTCCCCGCTAAATTAAGTGGGGAATGGAAATGATGTTAAGGTCACGTGATGTCAATTTTTCCGCTACATTTAGCAGAAAATTTGAATTTGTTCGTAGGTGACGTGGCACAAAGCATGTGACGTCATTTCCCCCGCTAAATTGAGCGAGGAAACTGAATTATTAATGACGTCACGTGGCATCAATTTTCCAGCTAAATGTAGCAGGGAAACTGTGGGAGGAGGGGAGAGTATTGAGGAGGAGGAGGGGAGGGTACGGAGGAGGAGGAAGAGAGGGCACGGAGGAGGAGGTGGGAAGGGTACCGAGGAGGAGGGGGAGGGTAAGGAAGAGGAGGGTACAAAGGTGGAAGAGGACACTCAAGAGGAGGAGGATGCAGAACCGGAATGTGAGGGGAGTGATCTATATTTGTACATATATATATATTTCTTTCTCAAATTTTTTAGCATGGTATATCGCAAAATTAAAATACCTCAAGAGCTGCGCTGTAATTTGGCATAGCAGAGATTTGTTAAACGTCTTTCATTGTTTTTTCTTCCCTTAAATGAACAGCCTCCATTAACGAAGATTCGGCAGAATGCAAAACTTTCAGAACAGAAAAGAGGACTATCCTTAACAGCCTGAAGGAGGATTTCCCGAAAGCGTTCCAACAATCGCAGACTGAATGAAATCGTTGTATTACTTTCAAAAAAGACAACTTCGAGGGAGATTGCAGCTGATCAAACATGGCGTTATTCCGTGAGTTTTATAAACTTAGTTCTGTAACTCTTCCATATATTCAGTTTTTTTTTTCAGAAATATTATCTTACTCACAAGGAAAAAGTTTAGGGCCTAATACGCGCTAAAAATTGCAAGTATTACATATACAGAACCCGCAACAAGTACGTCAGGTCTCTGAGCCATCCTTTCGCCGACTTTTGCTCATGCTTTTAAACGTCGAAATTTTAAATTGTGGTGCAGATGGTACAGAAAATACTTGCCACATTTTGACGTTTTTGTCAGCCGCCTATTAAAATTTTATTTATCATTCTTCCCTGTCGCATACGTCACAGCTGACGCGGGAGAAGAAAAATATGCTGGGGAAATTTTTATTGCTGGCAGTAGGGTAGGATACCGGCAGTCATGCCCGCTTCGTATATGCCTTTCGTCACTCGCGTTGCCACTCACGCGAGGTGCCACTTCATTAAAATCAACGCGAATACGCTTGCGGTTGCCCAATATTTCCTCAAGGGAGCTACCGTGTGCATGTCGCCGGAGCTATTATAAGAAAGGTCGTTAGGTAAGAAGCAATCGAATGCCAACAAAAGTTTATCGTCTTTGAATGGTATCCTTCTGCATGAGCCCACGCATACCAGGAACAACTGCTATGGGGCGCGATGGTGGCCTTAGCTGGAGATATTTCCTAAGGGGTACTGACATAAAGTATTATTATTAAAAAATACTGGTGTTAAAGTCTACATCGGAAGCTTGTGGTCGTGAAGGTTAATTTAACGATTAGCGCCCTCTAAATATTTTGGTTTTGTGAATTGTAATGTTTTATAGATATTTCACCTCTGTGTACACACTAAGAGCTTTTACACCTTTCAGGGTGTAAAAGGGTGTTTAAAAGATTTAACCATGGCTTGATACTTTTCAGAGCCCGTATATTTTCAAATGCACCTTTTCTAATCGTAACGTGGGGTAGTGTGGCATGAAATATTCTTCAATAATGAAGGGTGTAA